>JWIU01000024.1:25964-41846 GCA_000966885.1 Xylaria sp. JS573 | reverse complement strand
TAATATTAAATATATATTATTTAATAATATTTATTTTTTTATAAATATATATATTTTTATTAAATTTAAAAAATAAATTTTTATTCTTTTTCTTTGATTTTTTATTAAACTTTTTAATAGGTGGGTCTACCTTTGCTCATTTGTGCCAAATTGGGGTCTGTCGCAAATGGGTGTCACTACGGTTAGGTACCTGGTTAGCCAGGCTTGGCTACCCCCCGTGGCCGCTCCCACATGCGGGACTAGCTCCTGAATTCTCTGGAAGGTAACATAGGCCGCAAGTACCGAACCAGGCGAACGAAGATTTCCCAGGGCTCAACCTTGGCATCGCCCAGGGCCACTCTCTCTCCCCATAGGTGCCAACCAACCAACCAGCCATGCTGCCATGTAACCTCTCCAGCTTCTGACCTTAATGGCCCTCCCGCCGCTCGATGAACTTTTCTGCCATACTCTAATTCGACACGTGCACAAGAAACACATATCGTGAAAGGCACGACGACGCCAGTCATCTTGGCAAAGATTGTCGACGTTGGGCGGTTGTTTTTCGCACTGCCTGGCACAGGGAGTTATTGTTTGCCTACTCCTGATTAGGTATTACCTATTGCGCGAGCGGGTGACAAAATAAATTTGCATCGGTACTATCAATCTCGATATGGAGAGCCCGCATTCAAACCAGAATATTGTTAAAGCACATGCCAATTATCTTGTCAGCCGCCTGCTGCGTAAGGGAGGACGTTGAATATAACAACGGAAGTTTCCTGCGACGGAAATCTCCTTTTGAGAATCGATCGCCAAGCCCGTTCTTCTACAACGCGTAGACGTCAATTGATAAAAGTGCCATGTATCTATCTACCTATCGTCTTAATTGCCCTAACTGCTACTACGAAACAGCCCGTCCCATAACGGCCACCAAGGGCACTGGCCGGATCGGCGAACGCACGGCCCGATCTACATATGACTTGTATGAGTACCTGTATGTATTTAGAACTAGTGGTAATGAGACCTGTGAGAATACCTCTTCTTGGGATGGAGACGTGGGGATATCCATGGGGATATGATACCTACCTAGTACAGAGGACTGTTTTGTGGCAGTTACGGATGTACATGTACTGCGTACTTAAGTTTCATCCATCATTGTTGGCATCTCAAGATTCAGAACTGCAGTCGTCGTCGTCGTCGTCGTCTTTGTTTTCCTAAACCGGCACGGCTGATATACGTCGCACATAATGCGGCGCAATAACGTGAAAAATGGCAAAGAGGGCAAAATTTGGCCCCTGGTGGTGACCCCCGAGCCACCCCTGACATAAAAAAAAAAAAAAAAAAAGGTACGCGTAACCTTCATCCCAAAATAGTCTAGGCCGCGGGCTAATTCGCCAGTCTGTCAGATTTGTCTCGACAAATATTATGTGCTATGTACATAGTATGTCAGCCAAGCGCGGGATGGCTTGGATAGTTGGCCGATATTGGCTTGCCACGGGCTTTTCTTAGCTTGCCACAGTCGTCCTAATCGCGCAAGAAGAGGACGCCGGTTCTGGCAGGCCGGCAGGCCGGTGAGAAGACACGGTAGTCGCAGCAACTTGCGCAACGCTTTGCGAGTTGGCAAGCCTGTTTTTGTTTTGCTCGCCTAAGTCAATAATACATTCTCGTATAGTCAGACACCACCGCCCTCCTGTCTTTTTCGTGTTGGAATTCTCGACATCGGATTGGCCACAGCGCTGTCAGGGACCGGCAGCCGGGCTTTCTACACACGAGCATACCATAGTATGTGTTACTATGCCTGATATCATAGTACCTACTGCGCGCCTGTCTGACGCTATCATGATATCGTGGAGGGTAGATATTCATTCCCACCAAGGAAAAAAATAAAAATAATAAGCTTGTCTGATGGGATGGCATTACTGTAATCTGTACAGGGTTCAAGGCTGACTCAAGGCGGGAGAAAGGAACACTTTTTTCATGGTACATGAATCAGGAGTAATCACCTGCCCTTGCAGCCTTATACATGTAACCCACTACGTGTATACACACACACACACACACACACACCTAGGTATGCCAGGCGTAACAGATTGAATGCCATGTGCTGCGTACATACGAGTAGACAGGCAGACAGGTCTAGCATACCTATAGGTAGTCCGTAACTTAACGTACCTTACCTAGGCTAGCCGGCGGATTGGGTTCGCGTCAGATTATGCTCGACACGTTAGCGTATGGAAGCGAGTGAACCGCCCGGTGGCTTACTGACTAGCAGCCTGTTCGTGGTTCTCAATTACAATGGATGCTCTGATTGGGGCCTGGATCTATTATCTGAGGCGATCGCCCATCAGCCAACAACGGCCGCTGCATGCTTTTACTACAACTAGTTGTAGATCTAACGACTGGCGCATCGCATGAATGAAACAAAGCGAATTCGACTTGTTAGGACGAACGCCGGGGATTCTGCCTTCCCGCGTGCATAGTACATACATATAGCTACATAGTACGTAGTAAGATAGGTGTTTCTCCAACTCGAACGGGCTGTCCAGACTGCCAGAGAGTCCCTTATGGCATAATTCCATTCCATTACCTGCGGGGCCGAGGCAATAGGGACAGTGCTGCCTGCATCCAATGTACGCCTCCATAGGAGCACTAAAGAAAAAAAAAATCAAAAAAAATCAAAAAAAAATCAAGAAGATAAAAATATCTCCTTGGATAATGCCCACCCAGTCTGCCAGTCTCTGCCATGCGTTTGATTGGAATCCCATCCCAGACTACCTAGCCTACCTAGGTAGTCTCTTTCAGGCCTATGCCTATGCGGACACCGGCATGCGCGCTATGGGTCGGTTCACTGGAGGTCACTAATGGATTGACGCCATTTGACCACTCCATCGGTCTATGCAGGTGCAGGACCCGCTGATACGGATGCCCCTTATTTCCCTGTCTCTCTGCTGCTACCATACCTACATAGCAGCCACATGCCTAGGTATGTAGCAACCCTAGGTAGAGACGTAGTGCGTAGGCGGCAGGCGGGCGGGTGTCTGAGTGTTGGATTTTCCAAGGCCTGACCCCGGTACGATGCGATGCACATTACTTGATTATGATGTATCTACTTACCTACCCACTCGTCCATACATTCATAGGTAGCAAGCAACACCTTCAGTTCTCGCGACATGAGTTGCGGGTACTATTCGGCAGCCGATCTCGTCCCATCCCCATGCGCGGCAGACGACGCCCCTGTGCCCTTGCTTTCCGTGCTCACCCCTGTAATCCTCGCACCAGCTTGACCATGTATGTACCTACGCAGTTATCGACGCAGCTGTCTGTCTACGCAGCAGGTACATACATGTCGCATTGTTCCCCCTATCGGAAAACTCGTGGGAAGGGCCCTTATTAATAACTGCCCCCCTCTGTTATCCCGTTACTCCGTTGTATTTAGGCCGTTTGAATCGAATCCCCTCCCTGCCTACCTACCTAGCCCTAGGTAGGCATGTACCTCCACATTCAGGTACGGACTGTATTTTCAGTAGACGTAGGTACACTTCCATGCTTCCATTCTCTTGTTTCCCACGTAGTCGCCATCCGCTGGTAGCTCCGAAGTATTCAGGCTACCGCGAAGCCACTAGGTTAGATAGGCCCACGGTGGTTATGTATGTCTGGTGGTCTTAGCTATGTACAATGGATGTACAAACATGTACACGCACCCTTCCTGGGCCATTGTATGCCCTACCTTCCCTGATCGACCACTCTGAGATCCTTTTTCCTACATAGTACTGCCGAGTTCCTTCCGTCCTCGCCTTTCAACTCGTGTTTTCTAGATCTGTTATTCCCTACCCTCCCCAGTTTCCGCCCAGATTCCAACTCTCTTCCGCGGCCTTTTGCTCTTTGATGTCCTGACGGTACTCGACCACGCCAGACAGGGCCAACCCTTCTCTTTGTCCTCTCGTCTCCAACCTCCCTCTCTTTGTTGTAGTGTAGGGAGTGTCGTTCGTTACAACGTCATTCCAAGACCGTCGAAAACCGGTCGAGTTCCCACAACAAGCCCCGTTCACCTGCATAGGTATCGAACTGACTGTCTCGACGGATGCTAAACTCCAGAAACGGAACATCTAGCGAATCTCGTCCTCACGCTGGCGGTTAGACACTGGAACGCGGTAGACACCCACACATAACGTGCTGTGGCAAGCTGGTTGTAGCTGAGCTGGTTGGAGTCGAGGCACTTCCGATTCCCTTCCGGCGAGCAGCTCTCTCCCGTAATGACCATCATGGGAGCCACAATGGCGTCCTCTCACCAAAAGTTTTTCACCATGCGGAATCCCTTTTCGAGATGTGTCCTATTTGCTGTTGCTTTGTTGATGCTTCTGGCATTCACATGGAAGCCTGATCGCGTCGAGAAATACGGCTCGCGCTTCGCGAAGGCTCCGAGCCACAGCAAAGAGAACGTCCAGCAAGAGCCGCTCCACAACACGCCCCAGGCTTCCAGCGAGGATATTTCGCCCATCTCTACCCACGTGATGGACTGTAGCGTTAACATCACCCACATGACGGATTTGAGGGCGAGGTACGAGCTCCAGGATGGTTTCCAATACCTGAAACGCTACGTCAAGGTCAACCGCGAGCCCATTCCGCGAAAGTCGATCACCAGACTCGGCCAAGAGTTCCTACCCAGCACCTTCAAGATTATTGACTCGCAGAGCCCGGACATTTACGGAAGCGAAGAGTGCATCGCACCTCTCGAAGTCCCCGTCTCGCAATCTCCCTACCCTGCCACGGGCAACTTATCTGACTACATGTTCGGCGTGTCTACCACGTTTAAGCGATTTAGCTCGGAGAAGACAAGTCCGATCAACGAATGGACGTACTGGTTGACCGATGGCAGAGGCAACTCGAATGGGGGCAAGTTGGTTTTATTCTTGTTGGACGCGACGGAAGACCAGATCCTGCACGCCAAGACGGTCCTGCGCCATGCTGGAATTGACGTGGATGTCTACCCTTCTGATTCATCCATGGAAATGGCCGTTCGCTACCTCACCCTCATCCCGACTCTGTACAATCACCCCGAGCGGCCCAATAAGAAGTGGCTTGTATCTTGTGACGATGATACCTTCTTCCCCAGCGTCCATGGATTGGTTCAGAACATGGAGAAATACGACCCGGACGAGATGCTTTACATCGGTACCCTGTCTGAGGATGTGAACAATGTCGACCGTCACGGCTCCCAGGCATTCGGTGGTGCGGGCGTGTTCCTATCGGTTCCTCTCGCGGCGCATATTACCTACAACTACGATAGCTGTAAGACGGAGCAGAAGATAATGGAGTCAAACTCTGGCTGGGGACCGCAGGGCGATATCCTTCTGCGCAAGTGCATCTACGAGAACTCGGACGTGCGTTTGTCCATCATGCATGATCTGTGGCAGCTCGACCTGTACGGTGACCCCTCTGGCTTCTACGAATCCGGCAACAAGCCCATCTCCCTTCACCACTTCAAGGGTGGCGGTTGGCATGTGGCTCTCCCATGGGAGTACACCAAGATGGCTTACATTTGCGGCGAGGATTGTACCCTGCAGAGATTCCAGACGCGCGACAACTTCATCATCTCCGCGGGCTTCAGTGTTGCCCATTACCCACAGGGCATCAACTTTAACCTGGCTCAGATGGAGCGAACATTTACGGCCGCACCTCAGGACAAGGGGTGGAACTTGGATTTCGTCTTCGACCCTCAGCGACCTAGTCTTCTGAAGACTGGCCGTAAAATTAGCTGGGATCTTCAGGAATCCACTCTGAGCGAGGATAACTCGCTTACACAACTATATGTGCGGAGAGCCAATGACTGGAGATGGGTCGATCGAAACGAAGAGCCATTGTCTCGAGTCGACGGTATCATCGAATTGGTTTGGGTCCCGTGAGCGGATATTTCCGAAATCGACTGGTGAACGACATGACGATTTTTATGCCGAGACGGCCTAGGAAAGAGACGGGATTTCATCTTGGATCGACCTGAATTGGAAAACGAGTGGGATAGATGTTGAGCATGGATAGACGTCAACGGCGTCCCGTGGGTATCAGCGGTGTCGTTTGGGTTATCTACTTTCTACCATGTTGATACCCACGGTCCTTGTCCTTCCCGAGGACCTACCAACTTCTGTTTCCGCTCAAACGGCTGCATTGCTTACGGCTGAAGCGGTTGGTTCCAGAAAAGCCGCCTTGGGATATCGGTATTACCTCGATCCTGGATCCCGACGTATGCTGCGAACATAATTACGACCCATTTCGTCACGACAGCGCTTGACATTCTCACCCAATTCACCCCCATCTGCGTCAAAAAGCGATACTCTTTACCAGCGCCGCAATTCTACATGCGATCTTCCTAATGCGTAATAACGAAGTACATATACACCTCCCTTTTCTTTTCTCTCTCTGTGACTTCGCGCTTCCCGCCAATCACAAACGCGGTTGTACGTTCTTATTTTACGCGGCTCAGTACCGGCAAGCCCGGAATCCTATGGTGATAGCGACGGGCGCAACAAGCATTCCAACTAGGCATTTCATTTTTCTGTCGGATCGTGGCATGTTGACTGTGGGGTCATCTCCAGGTATCTTTTTTGGCGGGGGAAGCCGTTCCATTTCGTGCGTCCATTTTGTATTATAGACAACGGGGTGTTGGACACTGGAGTTAAGACCATAGACATATGGTGGAAGGCCGCAAATCCGGTGTCGATTTGCGAAACTACAAAAAGGCTCTCACGGCTGGCGATCTGGGTTGATACATCTTTTTTTCGGGTTACAGTTATCGGGGAACTTGGAACCACGGCCTAGCATCGAAGTGCT
Organism: Xylaria sp. JS573; assembly: GCA_000966885.1. Classification (NCBI taxonomy): domain Eukaryota; kingdom Fungi; phylum Ascomycota; class Sordariomycetes; order Xylariales; family Xylariaceae; genus Xylaria; species Xylaria sp. JS573. Next base: position 35,045 of record JWIU01000024.1, on the reverse strand, counting down.
CGAGACGAGGTCGCGTGGATGAGGACTGCTCCTGGGGCTGGGGCTGCGGCTGGTTCGGGGATTGTGTAGATATGTACCCGGGTAGGGGAAAGAGGAATATACGTAAATACGTCGAACCGTTGCAGCTTCAAGTGTCTCTGTTTTCTCGTTCAGGCGCAACTGTTTGTTTCTGCTATAGTCGAGCGTCGAGCTGACACCACAACTGCCTCTTCTTTCGACTATAGATAGGCGAATTGGTCAGCCCTATGCGAAATAGCTAACCTAGATGGCTGATGATAGAAGCTTGTTCAAGAAGGTTCGCCTTACGGTCAGAAATTAGGCGGTTGGAACGACGTGCCACTACACTACGACCAGCCAGCTAAGCTGTATGTCAGTGGGTGTCAGCCGCAAGACCTACGCTCTTCAAACGTAGGACCCGTACACAGGCACACACCTAATGCATCACAAGATGTGAGCGGTAGGTTGCCTCTGGGTGTATGACCTGCCAGGACGGAACCAAAGCAGGCGCTAGGTATTGGATGATCAGCGCTTTGTGCCCCTGCGAGGCACGGCAGTGGGGAGCTACACCGGCAACCCCGCTAAATAAAACACGGGCAACAGTGGGAAAAAAACGACTGGGATGAAGTCATTCGTCGACAATTCAACTTCAGCCCGACTATCTACGCCGGGCCGCGATAGCACCAACACGCCCAAACTTTGATGGAAATACCCACGCATTGGCTGCGATGGTATAAAGCGAAAGGGCTGTACTTTCATTCATTTGTTCACATTCCTTCATTCCCATCGTGCTCGTCACACGCGCATACACCGCTATGCAGAACCACTTCCTTGCGGTCCCCTTCCGCAAGGGGACCCAGCTCTCGTTGTCGACGGCCATCCGCCAGTACATCTCTTCCAAGTACGACCAGCACCCCGACATGTTCCGCCAGGACCTCGGCGTGATTGATTCCCTGAGGCGTGACGCAATCAACGTGCGCGAGGCCCATCCGACTGGTCTGGCGAGACTCCAGGCCTACGCTGCCCAGCTGGTTTGGTTGGGCGGCAAGTTCCCTATAGATGTACGTCCCTCAGCTGTCCCCTTCCTGTCCATGATGCTGCTGGAGCATGAGCCTTACCAACGGCCCATAAAGCTAAGATGGAGACCTCTTTTGCTAGATCGGCGCCGATTTCACCTGGTATCCCGCCTTGGGTTACAACACCGACCGGCCCATCGTCCATAACAACCTGAAGTTCGAGCTGTCCAATATTCTCTACAACCTCGCCGCCCTCTACTCCCAGCTCGCCATCGCCAGCAACCGCTCCACGACCGAAGGCCTCAAGACGGCGGCCAGCTACTTCAGCCAGTCCGCCGGCGTCCTGACGCATCTGAAAAACGAGGTTATTCCCGAACTACGGACGACGCCGCCCGAAGACATGGACATCCACACGCTGGACTCGCTGATACAGCTGCAGCTGGCCCAGAGCCAGGAGTGCTACTGGCAGAAGGCCGTCATGGACGGGTACAAGGACGCCTCCATCGCGAAGCTGGCCGCCAAGGTGTCGGACCTGTACAACGACGCGAGCGAGGCGGCCATGCGGTCCGAGGCCATCAGCAGCAGCTGGATCCACCACATGAGCGCGAAGCACCACCACTTCGCGGCCGCGGCCCAGTTCCGCGCCGCCTGCGACTGCCTGGAGAAGCGCAAGTACGGCGAGGAGGTGGCGCGGTTGCGCGACGCCGTGGCCTGCGTGAGCGAGGGGCTCAGGGAGAGCAAAGGCGGCTACATCAGTAAGGCCGTTGTCGACGACCTGAACGGGATGAAGAGACGAGCGGAGGAAGACCTGAAACGCGCAGAGAGGGATAACGATGTTATTTATTTAAGTATGGATCCCGTTCACCGACCGAACTTGAACTTATTGACTAACCAACGCGATTGCAGACCCAGTACCACCTAAATCAGACCTAAAGATATTGGATAGAGCCACGATGGCTACTACCCGGATACCGCCCCAAGTATCAAAACCCCTAGAGTATCTCGGTGAGAAGGGCGAGTTCGGGCCTGGTCTCTTCACTAAGCTGGTCCCATACGCTGTCCACATAGCCGTCTCGATATACGAAGAGCGGAGAGATCGCCTGGTCAACCAGAATATCATAGCCGAGCTCGAAACGCTCAACGAGAGGATACATGAGATCCTCTCGTCGCTCAACTTGCCTGGCTCCATCCAGGCTTTTGAAAAGCCCCTGGGACTGCCCGGGACTCTTATCCAGCACGCTGAGGAAATCCGACAGGCGGACGCGATACACCGGCTACAGAGGAGCTTTGCGGACATCGACAAGCTACGCGCCGCCGACATGGCCACGTTCGAGGAGGGCAAGGAGTCGCTCGAGGCGGAGGCGGAGGAGGACTCCCGGCTGCGGGGCAAGTACGGCACGGACCGGTGGTGGCGGGCCCCGAGCCGGACGGAGCCGAACCAGGGCGCGAAGCTGTGGAAGCAGGTGGCGGAGGCGGAGGGGTGGTTCGCGACGAGCCAGAGCAGCGACGGCGTGGTGCGCGACAAGTTCCGCGCCATCGAGCCGACGCTGGCGGTGCTCGCGGGCTCCGACCGCGGGCTCATGGACTCGGTGCCCTCGTCGCGCCGCACCGACATCCCCGAGCCCCTCAAGCCGTCGCTGGGCCGCCTGCGCGCCGCCTACAACGCCGTCACCCGCCTCGAGAGCCGCCGCCGCCGCCGGGCCGAGTCCGCCCGCGAGAAGGCCCGCGCCGACGACATCGGCTCCGACATCCTGGCCGAGGCCGCGCGGCTCGAGCGCAGCCACGCGGCAGCGGGGACGGCGACGACCATGGCGCTCGCCCCCGCGCACTTCGAGGACTTCTTCGAGCGCCGCCTCGACTCGTTCTACGAGCCCGAGCTCGCGCTCGTGCAGCGCGAGGCCGCCGAGCAGGAGAAGCTGCTGGCGGAGCTGGCGCGGGCGCAGCGCGAGTTCGAGGGCCAGAAGCGGACCCTCAGCAGAAGCGGCAACAGCGAGGGCACCGAGCGCGAGCGCGCCCTCCAGCGCCTCGAGAACGCGTACTACAAGTACAAGGAGCTGGTGGGAAACGTCGACGTCGGGAGGAAGTTTTATAATGATTTAAGCCGCATCGTCGGCGGCTTCCGCGACAGTGCGCGCGCCTTCGTCGCCGAGAGACGGAGCGAGGCGAGGATGCTTGAGGACGAGATCGGCATGCCCCCGCTTGGTAGTCTCAACCTGGGAGGAGCGGGAGGCGGGCAGCAACAACCGCAGCAACAGCAGGCGCAGCCGCCGCCGCCGCCGCCGCAGCAACAGTATCACCAGCATCCAGTGGTGGCCGACCCCGGCCCGGGCCCAGGTTCCCGCCCCGGTAGCGTCTGGAACGGCGGGACAGGCGCGGGCGCGCCGGTTCCGGCAACGGCGCCGATAATGGCAACGACGACGACGACGGGATACCAGGGAGGAAGGAGCCAGGCGCTGCAGATGCCGCCGCAAATGCCGGCACGGCCACCGCAGCCGTCATCGACGACATCGACATCGCACTTTACCTCGCCAAGCGCGAGCACGAGCGGCCTACCTCCTCCGCATAGTCAGATCCAGGACCAGACACCGCCCACACAGCCATCGCCGCCGCCGCCGCCGTCGTCGTCGATGTCGTGGACGCCCGTCAACGCGCCGCAGCCGCAGCCCCCGCGCGCCAACCCCATGATGCAGGCCATGATGTGGAACCCGGACATGGGCATCAAGTTCGCCGGGGGCCCGTCGCCGCCGGCTGCCGCTGCCGTTTCCTCCGCCGCGGGGAGTGGTGGTGTGGCGGAAGCGTCGTCTGCTGGTGGTGGTGGTAATGGACAGGCTCAGGGGCAGGGGCAGGGGTATGGAGGGGTAGCGGTAGCGGGGTATCCGGACGGGAACGGGCACGGCAACGGGAACGGGAGTACGGGTATGAGTGCGAGTGCGAATGCGAACATCAATAAGCCCGTCGCGGGCACCTGGGACCCGAGTGCCGGTATCAGGTTCGGCTAGCAGGCGAACACGTCCCGACGCCGCCGCCGGGGCGGGCCTCGGGAAACGAAGGTCAACGAGGGCGAGGAAGGCCGGCTGTTGTCGGGTCTAGATAACCACTCTGCCCGGAGATGATGGAGTCATACATACTAGGGGAATGGAGGATGGGGGATGAGGGATGGGGGATGTTTGGCAGATGCTTTCTGGAATTTCACATACGCATACGACGTCGCGTAGCATAGCATAGGGTACGCGAGAGCTGGCGTTTAAGGCTTTTTGAAACCCATTTTTCAATCCAAAAATTACCGGCAGCCTACCAGTCAAAGCCCCTCCCCTCTTCACCACATCGGCAGAGTCTATGGGCTGTCCCTGACCGTTGTATACAATTCTCGGAGCTCGAAAGCCCCGTGCCCGCCCCTGGGTAACCTGGGTGGCAACGTACGCGAGATGGCCGGTCACGATAGGCACTGGAACTAAGCATCATCGTGCTGGGAAACACGACGGCCCTACTAAAGGGTTTGGAGGGGTTCACCTCGGATATTTATATGAGTGACCCGGCAATCCCTCGCCCTCACACGCACACGCACACGCACACGGGGATATTGCTTCTAGACTCATATGGTCCTTGATAGCCTCATCTAGGTAGTCATTGCAGCCGTTGCGAGCCACAGTGGTCCCGTGTCGTGTGTCCTTCACCCGTGATACGTTCTAATGATTGAGGATTGACTTTAGCAAGTATTCTCTCAGCGAAGGGGTGATCCTTAACAACAGCTATTTTACAATTTCAGATCAAATATGTACTTCATAGAGAAAACGACACGCAAATTTCTTCGGCTTTCTCAACAAGAAACCCCTTCAGGAACATTCACACAATCAGAGCTATCCTTTCCGCCCGTGACGCTTACGTCAGTCCACGTCCAATCACTACAGCTTCCCTCGCCACATTCCACATAGATATCAACGGCGTCACTCTCCACCGTGCCCGTGACGTTCTGCATCACGACGTCCTTGATGCTCACGCCGTTGGTCGGCTTGCCCTTGTCGCCGTACGACTGCATCACGATGACGCCGTAGTCGGAGCCCCCGCTCATGGCGATGTTGCGGTAGGTGACGCCCTCGACCGTGCCGTTGGCGCCCGCGATCGTCTTGATGCGCACCGACTGCTGCGAGTCCTCCACGACCGTGTCGGCGAACGTCACGTTGCGCACCACGTTGTTGGTCCGCCCCCCGACGGACCCGATCGACAGCCCGTGCCCGCCCGAGCAGAAGCCGCCGGCGAAATAGATGTTCTCGCCCGAGTTGACGGCGACGCAGTCGTCCTGGTTCCACACGCGCGCGCCGGTGATGGTCACGCCGTCGGCGTTGTTGATGTTGAAGGCGTCGGTGTTCTTGCCGAGGGCGGCGCCGTCGCGGTCGTCGACGGTGACGTCGCGGACGGTGAGGTTGCGCACGTAGTTGAGGCTGAAGGCGTTGCGCGGCGCGTTGCGCACCGTCACGCCCTCGAGCACCGAGTCGTTCAGGTGGTTGGCCCGGAAGAACTTGGGCTTGGTCACCCCGCCGCTGCCCCCTTGCCCGTCCCAGTACCGCGCCCCCCGCCCGTCGAGCGCCGAGCCCGCCGCCCCGCGCACCGCGACCCCGCGCCCGCTGACCGTGAGCAGCGGGCCCTCCCACTCGGCGTACGCGAACGTCGTCGTCCCCTCGAACGTCACCGCCGTGCCGTCGCCGAGCCCGTCGAGGTCGAGCGTCTCGCCCGCCGGCACCGCGAGCGCCGACAGCACGATCGTCGCGCAGGCCGTCTTGCTCGCGAGCGCCGACGCGTGGCCGTCGCTGCCGCTGAAGGTGCACGCCGTCGCGCTGGCGCCGGCGTCTCTCTTCACGGCGGCGTCCTCGAGGCTCGGCGCCGCCGTCGGCGCCGGGGCGGGACTACCCGCGACGCCGGCGGCCGCGGCGAAGAGCAAGGCGGTGGTTGTCGTCAAGTGCACCATCTTGTATACCTATAAAGTCACGGCTAAAGAGAGAGACAGGGAAGAGGGAACGAGGAAAAGAAAGAGACTCTTTCTTGGCCCTCTCCATCGCTGCTCCGTGGAATAGAAGCTTGTCTTTAAATGTTCTACTATGTACATGGTATGAAGGGGCTATGATCGCCAAAGTGAAAAGGGGCGCCCGATTCGTGGAATTACTCCACTATACGGAGACTAGTGAGCCGCAGCTAAATTGCCAGACCCCTGAATCCTGTCGGAGACTTCCTATTTCGTGTTCACAAGGTTCTTGTTGTAAGAAGAGTTATTCCCGGAACTACTCCCGATGCTTTCCTTCCGCAATCACGTAGGATGGAAAATTATGGTGCGGTGTTCAATACGACAAACTTTACGGGTTAGGGACGAGAAATATACCTCGTATATATTGACGTGCGAGGTGATCAACCCAGTTCTTCACGTGTTTCGCCATTTCCTAGTGGCATATCTGGCTAATAGGTCATGGTTCGTATAGATTTGCCATCATCTCCGATGTCAACTCTATTGCGTTGAATTCCCAGTGGATGCTTGACTCATGTTAGCAACTGGGGTTGAACCCGTCGCTGGAGGTTGATTATGTAGGTTGACCAAGTTAGTCTGAATCAATTATGGTCATCGGGATACACGACCAAGTGTGTTGATAACTTTGGAATCATTAACCTATATCACAAACTAGGGAGGCATCTCGATGTTATGAGTTAGCAAGAGACTTGTTAGTAATCTCGAGCAAAGCTGTATCATTGAGCTTGCTGAATGATTCCATATTACCCTTATTCAGGAAGGTAGAGCTTCAACAGGAGAACCATTCCTGCAACAAGTAGATCAGTTATTCTTTTGTATTCGGCTAATGTTCCCGTATATAATCGACTGGACTCTGATGGGCGGCCGCTCTAGCCATAATGTAATAAACAGATATTATTTCGACGGGGAAATACCAGAACTAGAGTTAGAAAGCTCCCAATTTCCTATTAAGGGCCTGCTACTCCAACTACACGACTTTCTACACATACACCTCAGTCTCTCCATCCCTTCCACCCCTACTCTCACTCACCTACTCCGGCGGCGTAGGCGTGACGGCGGTGGTCTCGAACTGGGCGCAGCTAGCCCCCGTGGCATCGACGACCATCTGTGCGGCGTCGTCGTGACCACTAACACACGCGCCACCAGAGGCCCGCAGCTCGGCGCCGTCGAGCTGCACCAGCTCCACGCCCGACGCCGCGCAGTCCTCGGCCCGGAAGTGCGTGCCGTTGAAGCTGAGGCAGACGGCCTCGACGCCGACGAGGTCCGGGCGGAACCCGGCCGTGAAGCTGCGCTGCACGCGCAGCGCGTTCGACGACGACGACCCGTTCGTTGTTGCGGTGGTGGTGAATGGTGTTAGTTGCCGGTCCGCGGCCGTGTTCACGCAGGCCGCGTCAACGATCTCGCCTGTTGCGGGGGGACGGTTAGTGTGGTGCATAGATAGGTGGGTAGTAGGTATTGGTGATGCAGGACATGGGTAGGTAGGTAATGCGTACCGTTGTTGCGGAAGGTTAGGCATTCGTTACCCGGGATGCCCCCGACCTCCTTCAAGACCAGGGTATCACCCGCAGCAGCAGCGCCGCCAGTGGTCCCATTATTATTATTATTATTGTTGTTGTTGTTATTGTTTCTGTTACTTTGGGATTTGGCATTGCGATGACGCCGGGGCTCGATGGCTACGGCTGACACTGTAGCAGCGAGAAGAATGATGTTGAGAAACTTCATGATGAACCAAGTTTTATAGCGAGGGGAAATTAGATATACGGCCTACCGACAATGGTGATAGGTACTGGAAACAATAGGTAGTAAATTATATAACAATAATAATAGAAGATGGCGCAGCCACAAGGAGTAGGTACCTAGAATAGAGAATGGGATGGAGACAGAGGATCTATGCGGCAATGATCTGGGGACATGTATTCCACTTATACATATGATCGCCAAAACATCACATCTGAACTGGATTCCTGAATCTTGGAATCCAGTTGAACAGGCCGCTACCTACTTCGGTAGTGCGATAGCACGCACGGGATATTGAGGAGGGCCTCGTCTCATTTTACCCCGTCAGAAACATTCTCGTATTGCCATGCCGTTTTAAAGCTATGTATTTCGCTTCAACCGGCGAGGATAGAAGTATTGTCTCCCGAGCAGGTGTTAGCGACGTCTCACCATGATGTGAGCCCGGGGTATGAAGCTTAGAATGTGGGGAACGCGGTTTTATCCGTCGTTAGCAAAACGAAACGACTATTCTAACTTTATAAACCGCTATTTTGATTTTATATTTACTAACAAATGGAGATACCTTTATTTTAAAGCATTATATTAATATTTAAAAATATCATTTCTTATTTTGGCATATAAATTTTTATTTTAATAATAATTATTGCTACAATTGTTATTTAAAATTATTATTATAACTAAATTCGCTAATTTTATAATTATTATTAAAAGTAAAGCCTTTTTAGCTAAATTTAATAATATTGTATTTATTATTGCAAATAATTTAAGCGCTTTAAAATTATTTTTTATAATATTTAAATCGAAAGTTTAATAAAACCGTTAATAAATTAAATCCGACTTTTTTAAAATTTATAAAGTTATTAATTTTATTGCTATATATTGTTACAATTATAACGTTTTTTAAAAAATAAATAAGTTTATAAAATTTATATTTAAATGTTTTAAAAAAAGGAACTTATTTTTAAAGTTTGTAGCAAAAAAGATTAGTTTATAATTTAAAAAAATTGCTTTTAATAATATATTTTAATATATTATATAAAAAAACGTTAATATTGTAATTAATTGAAATAAAAATTTAGTTATATTAAAAACCGTAATATTTATATTTATATAATATTTTTTAATTTTTTTTTATTTTTACTAATTGCCGTTAATATTTAAATTTTAAAATATTTAAAAAAAAATTTAAAATAGCTGTCACATTTTTAAAACATTTAATTATTAATGTTATAATTATTATTTAAGCTAAATATTTAAACGTAAATATTAATAAAAAAAATTATTAATTACTTTATTAAAACACGCAAAATTTAATTT
>JWIU01000024.1:9880-20635 GCA_000966885.1 Xylaria sp. JS573 | reverse complement strand
TATTATTGTTAATAAATTAAATTAATTAAAAATAAATAAAAACAAATAGGCTTTTTTTAAATTTAACAAAAATAATAATATTTAAAAACTAGCTTACATTTTTTGCTAAATTTTAAACAATTTTGCATTAAATATATTATTATATAAAATTAAAAAAGTTTATAAAATTATTTAAAACAGTCGCTAATTTAATAATAATTCTTTTTTAAATTCGAATATTACATTTTATTTTAACAAAATAATTAACAATTAAACTTTATAATAAAGTTTTAAATTCGATAACGCTTTTTTAAAATTTTATTATAAGTAATAATACAAATGATACAGCTATTTTAGTTTTTTTGCGCTATAAATTAGCTACTAATAAATTTGCAAACTTTAATAACCAAATAAATCAAAAATTAAAAACAGTAAGCAAACGTTATAACATTAAAAGCTTTAACATTAATAAAGATTTAAAAATTCTTATCGACTTAAACCTTTAATATTGTAGCGCCAAAACGTTAAATTAAACTAATATTAAAGAATTTGGTACTACGCGCGCTTAATTACTAACAGTTTCAAACGCACGGACAATAAATTCAAAAAAAGGTGTCAATAATTCAGAAGTCAGTAGCTAAACCTATATTTAGAGATAGTATTGTCGTGTTGGATTTCTCTCTATGCCAATGACCAAAAGCTGGTCAGTTGATCAACCTTGGCACATATAGATTCTTTTGTCTGCAGGGCGCGAAGTTCTGTCTCAAAAAGACTCGGTTTAGGTACCGGTCCTGCTTAGTACGCTGTTCCCAAGGCCTCAATTCAGGCAAATTACAGAAATATACCCAAAACTGGCAGGCCAAGCCAAATCCGTGTGAGGGATACGATCGAGTTCAGGTGAACGTTGGCTTGGCACCCTAGTGATCGCTTTTAAGGAGTAATTTTAGTGTTGTGTCTAACTACCTGCTTTCCTCTGAAGGAGGAAATCTAACACCTATATAACCCGCTCCGGGTCACGTATCTCCGCCTCGGGCGGTGGATCCCTTTAGGGATCCGTGATATTAGATACTAACAACGTGATAGATACGGTACGCTCGGCTTGTTGATTCAGCAACTGGCATTAAGGAAGTCATCAAAGATTGATACGATATATGCCTAATTCTTGGTAGCCGGTTTTTCGATTATGTATACGCCTCTATATAATGTATTAGCTGCTTATTCGTTGAATTGCTATACTTATGTATGTATGTCGGCGGCTGTGGACAAGTTATACCACGTCGAAATTTCGCAGCGCCGGATCTGTTCGGAGGCTACGAGATGATAGCTAGATAAGTACCACACATTGCATGCTTACTAAAGACCCACGAAATAGCGATTTGACCACCATGTTGAACTGTCTTTTATTGTCTGGCTCGTGACCTTTTCTATTCTCTCGGCAAGTCCCAGGAACATGTTCCGCTCAAACCAGTTCTAAAAGTATCGATCCCCGTCCTTTACTGTGACAGCAAAACCTTTAATGTGACTTCGGGTTATAGTCCAGGCCAACACCATTCCATATCATCGGCCGTTTATCACCTCCCTTGCCTCGTGTCACTGAGCGATACTCGAGGAGATACCACTTGAGGTTTTCTACAAGTTCCCCTTCCTCATATTCAAAAGGCCTATCGTCCATCGCGAGAATCATAGCGATCTCGCCTGCCACTATAGGCGCAGCTATCCCGGTTGATAAGTTAGCAACGCGCAAAGCGTCTACAGAGCGTTATAGGCGCGTCCTAACTCACCGAAAGACGTGTTTTGATCTATAAGTTTCTCTTTCTTGTCACTCTTCCAGCAGGAAACAGCGTGAGCATTCGCCCAGAATTCCACCGGCGGCCCACGCTTGGACAATTCGCATATCGTGCTGTCGGGGTTGACACAGCCCACAACAATCAGCGGGAAATCGTCGCTTTCGGCGAAGAGGGGCGGCATCTCGTCGACCCTTTCGCCTTTGAGGATCTTGCCGTTATAGTCCTTGACAATATTGCCAGCGGCGGCAACCACGGGCACGTCTTCCTCCATGATCTCCAGAATCGCTAGCCTTAGTTCCTCGTTCTCCCTTTTCCTCATCGATTGGAATCGGGGGTCGGTATCCACCGCGCCTGATAGGGATATGCTAACGACGCTCTTGCCTTTGCGCTCGTCTCCCTTGTCTCTGATGTCCTCGAGAACCGTGTTGAAGCCCTCGGTCATTTCGATAAAACTGAGCCGCTGCATCTTGACCTCGATCAAAGTAGCCTCCTTCGCAACGCCCCACGATTTGCTCGTTAGCTTGCTCGCGACACATGTTCCGTGCGAATAGTTCGTACTATCATCCGCGAATGGATCCTTGCCGTCCTGCCTAGCCCGTGGCGTTGGAAGGCCTAACGTGTGTTTAAACTCCTATAGAATCGATGCATGTGTAAGCTGCAGATTGCTAGACATTGCCGGGATTATAACGCTTGTGTCCGATGAAAATAAAATGTAGTTAACGGAGTTGCAAGGCCAACATTAACTTTATTAGGAGGGAGAGGAGCTGGGAGGTGGGACGCGGGGGCGAGGATGCGGAGCGGGGGACACTCACATCTTCACCATAAAAAGCTACATTCGCTCCAAGCTCTATATGATATATGAAAGTGCCCTTTCCTGCGTTCTTATCATATACGTAGTTTGGGAAGTTCTTGACATCATTTTGTTCCCTGATTTTGTATACAGTCAGTTAGGAGCTCTGTGAAAGCGTATAGGGGGAATATGCTGTCTCCGATGTCGGGTTTTCGTACTTCGGCATACTAAGGAGTCGTAACTCTACCGGAGCATCAAGCTGGTGTTTGAAAAATGGCTCCCTCTTAGTCTTATCACTAAGGATAGTTGAATTCAAGGATTCGTCGACATCTCGTCGTGATATCTTCTGATCAACCGACAAAGGAACATCCTGATCAACCTCGATGCCGCTGACCTTCTTCACCTCTTTGGCATGGTCCTCGGTAAGGTCGAGGGTCCAGTAACGCACTTTTTCTATGTTTTTGTCCTTTTTGTCCTTCATCCTACGGCTCAAGAGACCCTCGTCGTACTTCTTGAGCCTTTTTTCAATGTCGGTGGTTATCTTCGGGTCATTGTCCTTGGGAAAGATTACATAGACGCTCTTCTTGCCCTTCACCTCTTGCCCTGGATCAGACTTAACGGGATTTCCTGCGGCGGTAGCCTGGGCGTTCGATGTCTGATTTGGAGCGGAGTTTTTTGATGATTTCGTTGTGGTGGACTGAGTTGTTGTATGCAGGGATGTAGTCGACCTGGCCGCACGCGCATTCCTAATAACAGGCCTTGTACCTGCAACTTCCGAAAAGTCTAAGGGGCCCGCCAAGACACTCACAGAGACACAACATAATAGACTGAAGATCAAGTGATATAAGGACCTCATATTGGGTTACTGGTTGGCTTTGAAAATGACAGGGAATGATGAAATCTTTTGGCCTACCGGTATCCAGAGGCATATACTCGTCTGTCTAGCAACATCCTTTTTATATTAGAAACACGATACACCTTTGGGCAACGCCCGCTTCGAGTGCTAGGCTCAATGCTGAACACCTACCTGTGGGCTGATACAACTACGCAGTAGTGGGAGAGACATTTTCCACTTTTTTACGTGTACAAGTGGGTTGAGCCCCAGGTAGGAAGAACTCAGCAGAACGGAATCCTAGTTAGATAGTTCCGAGGTGATCATAACTATAGTTAAGTCCGATTCCTTCCAGCGCTAATGGACTTATACTTGATTTTGTCGGGTAGCGCGACTCAGCTGACAAGATTGCTTGCTGAAACTCGCCATACGACTGTGAGGTACTGTATGAGGATTGAGTACTTGTCTATTCGATCTCATCTTTCGGCCCGGATCCGTGATCGCCAGAGACGTCTAACAATGGGATAAAACTATGGGATAATCGTATAGCTAGATCCCATTCCTGACAGCGCTACTGATCTTATACTAGTCCTTTTCTTAGGTACAAACATTCAAGTTCAACCGAGACAGATCCTCTAATTGCGTACGTCCCATGGCTCGTGGGCACCCCCGTAGTAGTGCAAACCATTAGCAAATAGAAGTACATCATCTGCAACCTAGCGGTGCAGATATATTTAGGTAACCACACTTGTTGCTTGGGGAGCCCGACAGCAAGGGTTTGAGATTAACTATTAGCTATTGATAATTGCAAGTAGCCGTTGAAGAGAAAAACGTGCTCGCTTGTTTTTTTTTTTTTTTTTCTCCTTTTATCATTATTACAGATCCAACCGAATTAAGGGCTGTTGGTTGAGATAGTTTAGTTGACAATCTTCTTAAGGCTTCGTGTGATGTTGCCATGTACAACTAGGTGCGGTATTTTTAGTTACTACATCCATAGTCATACTGTGCTAACTAGTATATGAGGTAACTCCACTATACAACCTCAAGCAAGTTTGGCTTCACGGAGGTGGGACGCAGTCGGATAAAGTTATCCATCTAATCTGTTTAGCTGTCCAGGTACACAGTCAGGATACCTGTTCGTTTCGGGCCGCAACAAAGTACGCAGTAGAATGAGCCGGACACCCGAGGGCTAATTCCAGCAAGACTCGATAGACTCCACACGTATTTCTATGACGACGCATCTGAGTAACTAGTGAACAAAGCGCATTCCCTCGAGTGTGGGCGGATCTTTAGGATTCGTACACGGTATGGAGATCTGGGGATCTACAGATCTTACTGGAATCCTTACAGGAGACGCTACGCGATCCAATACCCATAATAGCACTTGCCAATGACCTCATGGGTTTTAAGTCACGTCCCATTGGTCCAAAGTACAGTATATCGTGTTAGGAGACTCATTGGAAAAGATTGGAACTGCGGAGCAGGTGGGCGACTTTACGGATGTTAGGTACTAAGACGGGATGTCTCCCGAACTCTATCGGAAACTCCATTTCGTGCTAGGACTCCTTCCATGGGTCCACATGATGTTAGTGTGCAACTATCGATTTGTTAGAAGCAACATGGATATGAGCCATAGTAACCATTCCTCAAGGGTTGGATACCTAGGTAAACGTGAGGCTTACGCGCGTATGCCTTTGGGGTTCACGCGCGTGCGGTGCGTGCCACGGCTTTATATGGCTTACGAAGGCTCGGAAGGCCATCCTGCATTGTGATATGAGGTCTTGCACGCGTGTGGTGCGATGGAAGGAGGTCTCACACACTTGTAAGGTCTGTCGGCGTGCGTATTGTGGTTGGCGTAGTTGTACGTGCGTGTGTCATGTTGTGCGTTGGACACCCTGCGATAGAAGGTTTAGCCTAGGTAGGCATGACCCCTTGGGTGACTCGGACAAAAAGTCGGCGCGTCGCAGCCTCGATTATGTAGCTGGCACCTCTCCAAAACAACTTTTTCTCTTAGCGCCCACTGTTAGTGCGGCGTTAGGCGGTCGATAAATGGCGCATATAATCCTTATACAAAATCGTCCGACACTTCACTAGGACCTTAACAACTATCTTTGAAATGGTTGTTAAGTCCGATTTTCGCTTTTTCGCTATGAAATTTAACTTTGCAGTAATAACGAAAGCTACGCGATAGCAAAATAGCAATATAAAAGTATTTAAAAAATTCGTTATTTTATTATATGTTTTAAACTAATGCATTTATTTAAATATAAAAATGTTTTAAACAAATAATTATTAGTTATTTAATTTAAAATTTAATATAAAAAAACATATAATAATATTAAAATAAATAAAACTATTAATACGTAATTATTTAAATTGTTAATAAACCGGTAACAAAAAAAGTTTATAATATAATTTGATTTATTAAAAAACAAGCGTTAAAATAATAAATTATTTTAACACTAAAGTGAAAAAATTTATATTAAAATAACGCTCGTTTTTATAAAATATTTCAAACATATAAAATACGGCAATTTTAGTTGAAATAAACACGGAATTATAATATAGCACGCTTTTAAAGCTTAATATTAGTTTCTAAAGCCGTTATATATATAGCGGACAGCTCGTCACGTTTTATAGCCCATGGGAGTCTTGGGCATTTCGTAAAAAGAAGCGTTCCTGTTGACGTTAAACACTATCAATTAATCAATCGATTATGTAGCTGGCAAAAGGAGGCCGTATCTACGGACGTATCGTAGTCGGCGTATCTAGTGGACCGTAGTCAGCATGCGTACCATTGGTCAGTCCATACCTGCATAGTCAGCGTCGGGCGCATATGTTAGCTCGGACAAAAGGTCGGCGCGCCTTGAGGTAGGTTGGATACCTCTTATGAGGCTAAAGTTGGCCTGGCTTACCTCCACCTGTTCTCTAACAATAGGTGACTGAGACAAAGCAGGATTCAGAAGTGTCAGAAAAGCCAAAAATGCCCGCGTACCGCCGCAATCAGTTAGCAGACATGGCCGTGCCGCATGTTCGATATTACCTACATAGAGGGCGCGCACTGTCAGATTACTCAAGTGGCAAAGATGCCCAGCAGATATATCGGACGAGGCATTCCAGCCCATCCTACTTGCTGAGCTGATAAGTTAGCATATGCCGGTGGGTAGCAGCCTGTCATCCTTGTGGCGCTCTCGGCCCGGGTGAGATGGAACGCAATAGGGCAATAGGCCGTTTATGGACCCCAAATGCACCTGGACTGCGGAAGGCTGTGAATCGTGAAATCCTTCGGGCCCTCCACGGTGTTCTCGTGTAACCACCCCCATGGTATTAATGAAGTGCCGTCCGGCAGGCCGTTCTGTGTATCTGTGTGCTCAGAGGCAAAGTCCTCTCACCCCGAACGGCTGAGCTCCGTTCGCTTAGTACACGAAAGTCGATTGAGTCTCCGACGCAAGAACCAGAGAGACGCGCCAACATGTCGACGATGGATATCGTTATGCCACTTGTTTCCCGTCCCGACGGCGAATGTGAAAGACTATACCTGGGAGCGGGAATACCTTCGGTCGTTGTCGCAGCCTTATTCATCGCCGTACGGCTACGCTGCAGCTTGGGAAAGGCTAATAAGCTCTTCGTCGAAGACTGTACGCCGCTACTATCCTTGCTGGCTGCGTCTCTGATCAGGACATCCACGTTAATACAAGTCCATTAGATTTGTTTATATCAGCTTTCCTGTTTCTTCTCACCCAATATCAGTTGAAGTACATTGGAGATATGAATTATAACAAGGTCGTGCGTAAGTTGAGCACGCTTCATATCTATGTGGGCGCAGAACTAATTAGCACACCTATATAAGTATCCGGGACAGAAAGTTCAGAAAAGATAGTGGCCTACATCGCAGCGGTAAGGTGGAAATTACTTCGTTTTCCTGTCACTGGCGCGGCCGGAGCACTAACTTCATCTGGTAGAAAGAGATAGCGCAGACGGTCGTGACGGCCTTCCTGTCCTTTTTTGCGAAAACCCCGATCTTCGTCTTCTATATTCGGCTCTTCGGTGTCAAGGCCTGGGTCCGTGTCCTGTCGTACCTTGCGATCGTGGCTACGCTTCTTCAGTTTATAGCCGGCTCATCCATGGTGGCTACTGTGTGTACTCCAAGGAGCCATTCTCTAGAAGAAGTATTTATCGGCACATTCATATCCGACTGCCTCGGTTGGCAGAGGATTGTGGTTCTGTGGAACGGTATCATCGCCATAGTCACCGACATCGTGCTCTTCATCATACCGTTCCCGATCATTACCAGCTTACGTCTTCCACGCCGCCAAAAGGCTGAGTTAGCCGCTATGTTCTGTTTTGGCATTCTGTAAGCTGAGAACTTTTACGATGTCTGCTCCTCTTAAAATGAGTTACGTTGCTAACTATTGATATCATAGTGGAATTGCTACCGGACTGATTTCGTTGTACTGGAGAGTCAAAGCTTTCAGGTCAGGGAGAACAGGGAACTTGACCCTGGTTCTTAGCACGTAAGTCGGTCGCTGCACACGGATAACTCGGTGACCTCCCCTAAACTATGTGTCCTTCTAGCACCGGCGAATGCTCTATCGCCATTATCATCGGCTGCGTACCCTCACTCAAGCCGTTCTGGAACGATTATGTTTCCAAAAACAAGCTGTATTTAAGAGCCAGCTCAGTTTTCTCCCCTGCACCCTCTCGGGAGACTTCGCCATCTCAACCATCCACAGCTCCTTCGGGGGCTCTTGCCAGGCACGAAGCCAACAGTGCCCACTACTACATCGAGCTCTCCGACGAGAGATTCTCTAAGGCCTACAACGGTATCAACCATAGCAGGGATACCCAAGATTGGGCGAATCGGTGAAAGAACAGGGGCAAGGCGGCGCGAGACCAGGCTTGGGAAGGGCAGGACTTTCGACATACAAGGGCTATGTGATTAAGGTCTAAATTTATGTTCCATAAAACTGATGTTTTATTCAATCTCATGCTTTATATGGTGATCGACGTGAGAGACGTGGGGCGCCAACCTAAACATCCAGATAGTGGAGGATTTCGAGCCGTAAGGACCACGCTTTGTCCAGGGATATTTACACAGCGCAATACCATGCACAAGCCTCCCCCGAAACTTCAAGATGCAGCAGCTCTGCGGGCTCCCAGCACTGCCTTGCCGACGGCCGAGTCATTTGGCTTTTCCAGCTCCCTGGTGATCCACGCGCCAACGTCGGCCATCGCATCGAGGTCGACGCCCGTCTCCATGCCCAGGCTCTCTATGAAGTACACCATGTTCTCCGTGGCCACGTTCCCGGTGGCCCCGGGACTGTAGGGACACCCGCCGAGCCCGCCGACGGCGCTGTCGAACGTGCGGACGCCGCGCTCGAGGGAGACGGCCGTGTTGACGAGGGCCTGGCCGTACGTGTCGTGGAAGTGCATGGCGAGGTCCTCGTTGCGGATTCCCGCCGCCGTCATGCACCGCAGGAGCTCCTGGGTGCGGGGCGCCGTGCCCATGCCCGTGGTGTCGCCCAGGGAGATCTCGTCGGCGCCCATCTCCAGCAGCGAGGTGGCGATCTCGGCAACCCGGTGCGGGTTCACGTCGTAGCCCTCGAAGGGGCAGCCCAACACGACCGAGATGTAGGCGCGCGCCCGCACCCCCAGCTTCTTGGCGCCCTGGATCACGTCCCGGAACATCTCGAGCGACGTCGCCACGTCGCAGTTCAGGTTCCGCTTCGAGAAGCTCTCGGTCGCCGCCGCGAACACCGCCAGTTCCACGGCCGGCCTCCCGTCCGCCGCGGGGGACTCGGCCTGCGTCGCGTACGCGCCCGGGTGCTGCCGGAGCAGCGCCGCGGCGTTCTCGAGGCCCTTGGCGTTCGGCGCGAGGAAGGAGTACGTGATCGGCACGGGCGAGGTGACCTTGTTGGAGAGGATGTGCTTCATGATATCGCTCGAGTTATCCATCTGCGCAGCAGCAATTCATAATACGTTAGCCTCTCCTCTCCGGGTGCGGACCCCAGCCATTCCTGACATTCTCCGAGGCAAACAAAGGAGGCAAACTGACTTGCGGCACCCATTTCGGGGAGACGAACGAGCCGGCTTCTATGTAGGACACGCCCGTCTTCGCCAGCTTCTCGATCAGCTCGATCTTGGTCGCCAGCGGGATCGACTTCTTCTCGTTCTGCAGGCCGTCCCGCGGGCCGACCTCGACCAGCCTGACCCGGTTGTCGTTCCGGGGTTGTGCAGCCGCGGCGGCCGCCGGGTTTCGGACGTCCGAGGCGGTCGCAAAGCGTCGCGAACGGGGCGCAGCCCGCCAGCGAGCCAATCGTATCATCGGGCGCAGCGACGCCATCACGTATTCATCCCGATAATGTAAATCGTTGGAGTTCTGCTCTCGCGCATTCCCTTGAGGCGTGTGATCTTCAGAGACACGAATGGAATGAGGTCATGCGAATTGACTTTGCTAAAAAAGCATCGGCCACTTGCGGCTTAAAGGCCAGGATGAGGTCATTGGCAGATCACGTGCATATATGCAATATTGTTGTAAAAGCTATTATGCTCCTAAGTAGAACAATACTGCTCCCAGTCAATTGCTCAACAACCACATTTCACTTGTCAACATCTAGTAATAGCCTAGTCTATACTTCTGAAAGACAGGAGACATCCTTTAATAGAGAAACGTCATTAATTCATATTTCTATGAACTGGCTGAATATCAATGGACAGACTTGCATCCTAGGACAGAGAAGTGCTTGAGATGGGCAAACGCAGGCCAACATTAGAAATAGGGACTTGCCCTAGTAACTGTGTTTATTTATTAACGACTACCGTACCTATAAAAGATCTAGGCTTGTTTGTAAAACACTTTGTAGCTATTTGTTTAGCCCCCACCCATGGGTCGTGATTTGAGACTTATCGCGTTGTGGTTGGCAAGTGTTATTGATTTTTGAAAGGATTTATTATTAGAGACGGTAATATAATAACCCGACTGGTTTATATAAGTAATAGACTTTTTTATTAAAAAGAGAGATTTTTTAAATATATATATTTAATTTATTTTTTTTATAAATAATTATTAAAATATTTAATTAAATTTTATTTAATTTTAATAATTATAAATTTAAATTTTGGTTTTAATAATAAAAATATTAAATAATTATTTTAATTATTTTTTAAAAAAAATTATTTATTTAAAATTTTTTTATTAATTTTAATAATTATTATAAATTTTAATAACAGCTTTTTATTTAAAAAAACATTTTAATTAATATTATTTTAAAAACTTTTTATTATTAATTAAAATAATTTATTTAATTACGTTTTTACGCAATTTTTTAAAAAATCTAATATTTAATTAATTTTAATACTTTTTTTTT
>JWIU01000023.1:365069-521316 GCA_000966885.1 Xylaria sp. JS573 | reverse complement strand
GTTCACTTTACATATCCGATCTCTCTCTCTCTCTCTCTACGGGCAGCAGCAGACCGCGAATCCACTTTAAATCACCAAACCACTCCATACCAGAAACCCATACAAAAAACCACCACCACCACCACCACCATGCCTCAGAACCCCAGCAGCAGCAGCCAGGACTCGGGCGTCACGGGCGCCGCCAAGTTCGTGACCAGCGCCGTGGGCAACACGGTCGGCGGCGTCGGCCGCACCGCCGGCAACGTGACGGGCGCCGCGGCCCGCGGCGTCGGCGACACCATCTCGGGCGCCACGGGCTCCGCCGGCAAGCCCGTCGGCGACGCCATCGGCAACGTCGGCTCCGGCGTCCAGGACGGCGCCGACAGCGTGTCCAAGGGCGTCGAGAACGTGAGTCATGCGTTTTCTTCTTTTTTACTTTTGTTCGCTCTTCGTCGTCAACATTAACTGGTGATACTCGTCTTGGCTCATCTCGTCTCATCCTCGTCTGTAAGGCCCGTGCATTACTGACGCTAGATATCACAGGCTGGGCAGTGGAAGTCGCAATGAGTAATCCCGGAATACGAAGGGAGTTTTAGTGTATGATAGTCATGCGCGGTCTGTACTTCTCAACGGCGTAAAGGGGATAGGGGACACGGGAAAACGTCAACCGTGGGCATTCACAAGGGAAACATGTTGCACTGTATTATTGCCACAATGAAAGATAGAATAGTAATCTACCAATTCCTGTGTCTGGGTCGTTTGCCTCGTTTTAAAGTTTCAGCATAATCACGGTTTAGTCTCGTGTATAATGATTGGATCAAATGAGGCCTTTCATATTCCAGGTCACTCTGCTATTCAATCCCTTACTCGATAGACTAATAAGAGGCCCAAAGGAGCAGTATGATTTGAGCCTTACCTAACTAGCTACCTATGTCGCCACAATTCACAACCTGTGTTTCCTTACAACCTCACCTCACCCAAAAATGGGAGTTGCTCGTTCAGACCAGGGGCTCAACTGCTCGTCCACGCACACATGTGGCGTTGTGTCCTCCGAGCACGACACGCGCCCCGGTCTACTGGGCCGTTTTGTGGCCGTCGGCGCGGCCGGCCATCCCCTCGACCCCGTGCTCGATCGCGATGACCTGGTCGACGTTCGACCTCGCTCGAGGATCTCCTGCAACATCGCCTTGGACGAGCGCCTGCTGCCTTTGTCGACTTTAAAGGGCAATGCGGCCCAGTTCCGTGTCGCCGGGGGTGATGCGGCGCGAATGCTCTCGGGTGTCTGGTCTAGCAGCGGCATGAAGCTGTAGCGGCGCAGCTGGTCCAGGAGGCCATTGCTCGGTTCGGGCTTCTAGCTCTCCGTGTTAGGCCTGATACTGCTTTTGCGACGATGGGCAGAAGTCCCGAGCCCGCGACCCATTTTCCTTTTCTTGCGAGGCTTGGGTCGCTCATCTAGCTGACAAGACCAAGCTCTCCCGGCACCCTCGAATAACGATTCGCGATCCGGCTGTCGCGGCGTCTGGCGTGGAGATTCTTCAAGTATTGGCGACGGTGCTGAGAAGTTGACGCCACAATGGGCGTCCACGCCGCGCTTATACAGATCCGACGTCGTTTCCCTACGCCCGGGATCGTCGGGCTCTCCGTACAACCCAAGCGGGGTTAGCCAGTCGGTCGTGCTCGTCCTCGAGACAAGCTTTGGAAACGTTGTCATGTTCTCTCGACGGGCATCGGAGAAACGCCAGGATTGCCGAGGAGACGCCATCGAAGATACGGGTGCAGAGCTTGAGCGCCGGGTTCGGAACTGCCCGGGGATAAAGCCTAGTTCCTCCTCGACCAAACTAGCTCTGGAGCTCGTCTTCCGTGTAACAGCACCTGGGGACTCGAGACTCGAGGAAATAAATGACGTGGTACTCGCAGACACCTTCCGAGAGATGTCCTGCGACTGGATGATCCTCGCATCTGAGTCGGCAATTGCCTCTCGAGCTAAACTATCTGTCGATAACCCCTAGTGAACTTCAGTAATACTTTGCCGAGAGACAAAAGTAGTTCTAGTAGTGTCATAATTGTGTTGATGGTGGCCTGAGGAACGTGCCAAGCTAAAAGATGGCTGTACGGAGCTGATCGTAGTGGCTGGATACGCAATACTTGGCGTCATAGGCACTATCGCTTTTACATCAGGACTTGGCTTTGCGAGTAGCTCTTGGGGGAGCAATAACGAAATACAGCCGGTTGGTGAACTCTCGTCGTGGATACGGCGAATCCCTGCAATCACAATCTCCAAGATTCCCGCAATGTCGTTGGTGGTAACTAGGTAGTGGTCATTGGTTGGTTCGTTCTGTGTGACACTGTCCTGTGTAGTGTTTACGTTGGCTTGTGGTCTCGATGGGAGTGGACGGTCATGGTCCGTAATAAGTGGAGTTGCTGGCTGTGACAAACAGTGATCATGCCGTCTGTCAGACAAGTAGGCACGGATATTGCAAACGATACCATCGATGGTTTGTCGGTCTATGCCCATTTGGCCGTCTAGTCGGGATTCGATCAAGGAGTAAGACCTCGCCGCCGGTGGAGACATGACAGCCTGATTACCAGTGTACACTGAGCTCCAGCGGCTGGTAGTGATTGGAGGTGCTGGCGATGAAGTAAGTGGCTCTGTGACAAGGGTATCGGAGCCGTTTTCGGTATTCTTTCTACTCGTGGGTGACAGGGGGGCTGACGTGTTATTCGAGGAGCCGTGGTCCACTCGGTGGAAACGGCGAGCGAAAGGCGTTGAACAGATATGATGGTGTTTAGGACTATGCTGATGGCGAATAGTAAGCGGCTCTGCCCATCGCGGCTTCACTGCGCGTCCTGCTTTTGCTTCTGAGGATGTTGAAGCAGGAATGGTAGAAGAAGCACTATCACGCCTCAAGGCAGACACTGGGGATTCTGGAGACTTTGTGCTCGAGCTAATTTCTGTCGGTTCAACTGCCAGGCTGACGTGCCGGGTAGCGACGCGGCTAGACGGTGCGCTGTAGAACTTGTCATCGTCCAGGCTGTCAAATGATGAACGGTTAAGGTCAAGCCCAGAACGACGAGCCATGAGTTATCGATATTCTCAATTATACATGTAGCAGTTTGACCTTGACAACCGATATTTAAGGATAAGAACTATGTTCTTAGGAGCAGATACCTATAAGCCAACGGCCAATTTTCGTATAGGTAAATTAGGGAGACATATGAAAGGTTGATTTCTGGGAAAGTCAGAAAGAGATCATAACGAGCTGCTTGACGTTCACGGGAAGATATGATGACTGATGACACAAGAACATCCGTAAGAACCTTGGACTACCTACCTCCTAGGTATTGCCTAACTTAACCTCTTATCTACCTGAGGTACCTACCTAGGACAATGTTGAATCACTAGAAGGAGCAACCTCGTTGTCAGATGAGGCAGGTGAAACTTAAACCCAGCATTGGTTCATGGAAATAAGTATTCACATATAACTTGACCAGGTACCTAGCCATCAGTTCTAAGTTCTAACTAGATATATTCCTGGATTACATCATGTTAGATGAATGTGAATATTCGCCTCTATTCCCGGCTCTTTCTACAGATCCTAGATTGTGGAGTATACGGTTACGCGAATGTTACGCAAGTCTTCTTATTGCCATCGCTGCTGTTGGCAGGAACAGACCTGGCTTGGTGCCCGTCTAACAGGATCAATGAGGCGAACCTGGTCACCTAAATAGTAAGTACCTACCTAATGTTAGTTCGTTAAGTTAGGCTGTTAAGTGACGGGAGCTTGTCAACCAGCAAGTACCGTAAGTAGTCTTGCCGGACATCAACCTAAGGACTACATTAAACACGGCGTTTTGAGCATGGATGGGAGACCGGCCTTTTTGTGCCCTATCTTGAGGAGGTAACACTTCAGAGGGTGTCTAAAAAACGCCTTTTGAAGACGGAGATGTGTTGAACAGGTCCCTAGCTGTTTGGATAGTCTCGGCTATTGTCCATTAAGCGGCTTAGATATGTAACAGCTCCATCTTCACTCTACCTAAACTCTGCGCTACAGTATGAAATCCAGTCTCTGGTTCGACTAAATTGCCTACATGTTACCTAATAACTGTAGTCTCAGATGCAACTGTTAATAGTCGGGGCCGCATCCCATAGTCCATCGGAAAGTCCCGCTCCAATCTGCTTGGCACTCCGATAAGTGCCGCAAGTTCTGAACCTGGGATAGCTTTCAGCTGGTGAAAGTGACGTCACCTCGCGATAAGCTGAACGAATGCTATTTGGAGATTATTGAACATAAGTGAAACACGCACTCGAGAGCAGCCAAGTTATCCATGGCCGATTGACGTACGCGCTTACTGTCTACCTATCAATTAAGTGCATGTAGCAATGTTTGTATACACAGGCAGAGAACTGAAACATCAGAACAGCCTGCCTGCCGGGTATAAATTAACCGCGCAACGATCTCTCCCTGGCAGCCCTGGGTGCAGCTGATGATAGGAACAGGGCACGAATCCCTGTAGCTGCACCGCCACTTCTCGGCGTCCGCCGTCCTCGCACCCCACAGGAGTCCGGCAAGTAAGAATAGCACGTAGCCGAGCGTGGCCGAAGTCGCATGTTGCCCAACCAAGTGGTCCACAGACCCAGCAGTTACCATCTCAATTCTTGCCCGAGACGTGTCACTTGACGATTGGGATTGCTGTAGAAGCCAGGGCTGTCAGGTGTTTTGCATGGAAAGGCGTGCATTGGAAGATTGAGCCGAGCCTGACTTACCCTTACCTCAACAAACGCGGCTGGGCAGGTGGCGAAGGCGCGTATTTGCATTCTGTCTGTCTGGCTTCTACATGAACACTTTCTTGTCCAGGCGATTCCCTCGGCTCCATATTCTATTCAATTCAAACTGTCTATTTTTCACGCATACATATACGTTTATACTCACGTACGTACCTTCACATTCAAAAGGCAAGAAGTTAGAAAGCAAAGAAGGCATTCGTTGTTTCAAACATCATGTGCATTGTTCTGCTCACGACAGCACACCCGAAGTATGCGCTCATCGCCGTCGACAACCGAGATGAGTACATCCTGAGACCCACCAGCCGGCCGCACTGGTGGACCCATGAACCGTCCGGCGAGAAGATCCTGTCGGCGCGGGACCTGCACCGTCCCGAGCGCGGCACCTGGCTGGGCATCAGCAAGAGCGGGCGCTTCGCCGTGCTCACGAACTACCGGGAGTCGAACCTCGACGACCCGGACCCGGACCACGCGGTCAGCGGCGTCAAGAGCCGCGGCGTGGTGGTGGCGGCGTGGCTGGGCGCGCCGGCCGAGAGCAGCCTGCAGGACTTCGTGCGCACGACGCTGGAGGGGCGCGCGTTGAAGGGCGTCGGCGGGTTCTCGCTCGTCTGCGGCGACCTGAGGCAGAGGACGGCGGACAAGGGCAACATCAGCCCGCTGGCCGTCATCTCCAACCGGTGGGACCACGTCGGCGAGGTGCCGTGGATCTGCGGGGAGCGGGGCCGGACGTACGGGCTGAGCAACGCCGTCTACCGGGAGCCGGCGCAGTGGGAGAAGATCAAGATCGGGAAGGAGCTGATGGACGAGGCGGTCCGGGAGGCCGTCGACGAGGACCTGACCGAGGCGCAGCTGACGGAGCGGCTGTTCGCCGTCCTCGACCACGACACGTTGCCCCTGGAGCCCAAGATGAGCTTCCAGGAACACATGGACGCGCTCCGGCGGTCCGTGTTCATCCGGAGCTTCGCCGACGACCAGGGGTGGCGGGACATGGCCAGCGCGGCCGACGAGGGGAGGGCGAAGGCGGCGTTCAACGAGATCGAGGACAACGCCGGCCCGGACGAGCACAAGGACGGCTCGGGGTTTTTCATGAAGGGTGCTTACGGCACCCAGCGACAGACGATTGTCCTCCTGGACTGGGAGGGAAACGTCACCTACATAGAGCGGGCGTTATGGGATGCTCACGGCAATCCGATAGAAAGGGGGAAGGGAGATGAGGTCTTCAAGTTCAAAATTGACGAGGGAGGCAGCTAAACACATACATGTATTGATGACGGGTGCGTTTTGGGAAAGCCAGCGAACTATATTATTACACTGGGAAAGAGGGGAAAAGGAGGATAGCGGAGGCAAAGGCACTTAGAACCGGCCTCCTCAGGTGCGGAGCCCTTCGGTGTTTTCAGTTGGATTGGCTTAGCGAACGAAGTGCGTGCCCCAGCCTGTCTAGTCGGCATTTCGACACGACACGCTGTGTTTACCTGGACACAAAAATGGATATATCAATCGGAACAGATTCACAATCCACGCCTTATGCGAGGAGCTTTAGAATAAATGAATTACAAAGTAATACTTCTATCATTAGGAGCAGCTTACCATTGCTGCAGCAAATCCTACGAGCCGTCCACGTGGAATCCCTGCCTCAAGATGAGATGGTTGGTGGTTCATAAGCTATGGGGTAGGTATTGCTATGCATGAAAATACCTAAGCAAGCCTCCTATCACTCTTCATTTATCCACTGCTTTATAGGACATCTCGGACACGCCAAAGCCATGCCCATATTGTGTACTATGTATGATCGCAGTGATCCTTAGTGTGGGTCGGCCCTTGAAGATGTCAGTGGCTCCTTAGAATCCGGTCGATTGATGCAGATACAGTGGCAAGGCACAGCATGCATGGATATCTCACGTGAAGAGAATATCTATGATGGGCGCACATGCTACATCAGTTAAAGGTTAAGAAGTTTATACTTGCTTGACTTGTAATTGCTTGGACAGAAGAATAAACCATTCGGAAATGATTGGGCCGCGGCGGACAGGGTTACCAGACAAGCCTACGAGTTGACAAGTCCATATCAATGTTTTTGACGATGATGGAAATTAGGCTCACGATCAGATTAGAAAGGTTTCATAGACATGGGGCTCAAAAGTCATCTGGAGGCCATCAAATATATTTTTGGAAGAATGGCTGCTCGGCAGTATCATGCATCCATACAGGTGATCGAGAGGTAGGAAGTACCTGTCACGTCTTATGTACGTAACAAGCCGCCTAGACTGTCTATTCTGAAAGGAGCTATTATACCGAAACTCACAGACTGGAAATGAGTACCTGAGTTGCTCTTGGAAACCACGTAACAACCACCCTCTCTCATGAAGGCACGCGTAGCTCAGATGTGGAAGGCACCAAGTGAACTTCATATGTACAAACTTAAAAGGTCTGGAAGCTGCACCTTGAACCGGGGACATGTCATCTGCAACATAATCATCTTGCGCGACAACGGGTTCTCTTCTGAGTCTATACTTCCCAGGCATAGTCACAAGTAGAGGTCTATCCGCGGTGGCTCATTTAGAGCTCCATGTCATTTTCCTGCCTTGCGAGTCACGAACTGCCTCTTCAAGTACTGACAACGCACCTCGGACCCCCGATTTGTCATGGGAACCCAGCTTCACGTAGCACGGGAACACGAGAAGCTAAGCAGTTCCGTGAACAACATATCAGACAAGCTGCCAAAGACAGAGTCAACGCTGAGACAGGTTATTTCCAATTCTTGGGCCATCATATACTCGCTTTTCAAGGCAACCGTTCACTGCCTTGCACGCCTTAGCAAAGTATACTGCAGGGCGGTCGTCGGATTGCTCAGCATTTGGGTTGCATTGATCGCATTAATCGGCATACACACCTTACTCCGTTGTTACAGGGCAGCTAAACCTCTCGGCACAGCAATATCCATCACCAGAAAATGGACGCATCGTTGAACGGCTCTCCTACTCCAACCGGAGCTCGCCGGAATAGGCGATACGAGACTAGGCGACCCAGCCTGTCGACGCCGACGCCAACATCCAGACCTCGACCGTCTCATCCGAGAGCTCAAGAAACCGACGAAGACAGCTTAGCCTACGGAAAAGTGACTTCCATGAGAGATGCTCGTAATTCTAAATTGCCACTGGTAACGAATGTTTCTGGGATTGGTGGCAGTCGTCGAGAAACTGCGATAGTGCCTATACATCAGAAGCCGGCAATTCCAGCACCAGTCCGCACCGCCCAACAGCATCACCATCGCCATTCGGCGTCAACGTCAAGCCGCAAACTGTCGGCGAGTTTCGGTCCACATGGTCCACTATCGAGCCATCCGACAACAGCATATTCCTCCATCACTGCGTCGACTGCTATCGGTGGGCCGTTGCCTAGTCACCCTGGCCCCTTAACCAGCCACCCTACAACAGTATACACATCCATAGCCTCATCTAAGTCTAGTGGTGACTTCTATAGACCACCACCAGGAGGCCTCAAGACATCAGATACATTTGCCAACTTACCTACTCCTTCCAGACACCAAAAGAATGCTAGACAAATCTCGCCAACCAAGTCCCTGAAGCCCTCTGCATCGACAGCGACCACGTACGCAACCACCACTGCCATTCCTCGCCCCAACACAGAGAACATTCCACCAGGAAGCGTGGCGGATAGTATTGACAATAAGCACAGAAACAGTCTAGAAATTTCTGGCAGCAAGGCACAGCCGAAGCAGGCCCCGAAGGCCTACGCAAAGTCGCGAGGTGGACTTCCTAAGTCGCGGACACTGAACGTATTTTCCAACCTGACAGCTTCGCTATCGCGATCGTCCTTAGGAAATCTGACGCGGAACGAATCTCGGCAGGCTTCGACCTCGTCGGCCGCGACCGATGCTACGGGGAGATCTTCCCTAAACACCGTCTCCGAGTCCTCGTCGTCGTTGCTGAACCAGGACCAGAACGTGGGATCGGCGCGTACACCGCTCCTCAACAACCCACGCCAGGTCCATACGGCGCAGAGCTCCGAGTACTGGACGGGTCGGTTCCTCGCCCTGCAAGACCGCTTCCACTCGGAGATGCTGATGCCGGAGAACCTGACGACCCGCGTCAACGCGCATGCAGAGCGTTCGATGTTACGCCCCGCCGCCACGGCGAGCAAGCCTGCGAACCAACTACCGAACTCGTTCACCACAGCCTGCATCACCTCGGCCTCGGCCTCGGCCTCGGGTACGGCAGGTGCCAGCAGGGCAGGCTCGCCCCAGAAGTCGCAGATTCAGAAACACAAGCAGACTCCTTCAACGTCGACACTGGCCTCGGGGGCGTCGGTGTCGTCCGTGACATCCGTGCTCTCGGAGGACGACAGCCGCAGCCGCCGCGTCTTCCGGCAGCTGGAGGCGCTGTGCACGACGAGCGAGGCCCGCAGGAGCCTACGCGCGTGGCAGCAGAACTACGCGCGGCGTATGGGCAACGAGAGTCTACTCCCTAAGGGCGGTACCATGGAGGACAAGGACAAGGGATGGGTTGGCCGGCTGTTCATTGGGGCAGGCCATGGGAAACGAGGTAGTCTGGTGATGTGAGTTCGTTGGCGTTGCAACTCTTGGTGGGCTTCCCTTGCGCTGCAAATATCGACGAGGGTAGGGGGAGAGAGCATGAGAGAGGATCAAGTGTACGATTAGGACGTTGTGGCTGGAAGCAAACAGCTTTTATGCACGATGGGAGGGTGCCTTCAGGCAAGCATCAGCTACGCCGAGAGTGTACGATAGAGGGAGCATCGGACTTAGATTTTTATCTGCGACAGCAGAGGATCCGATGGGTTTGTGTAGCATATTACGCGTCTTCTTTAAGAACAAGGCGAAGAACATGATAATGCTCTTTAAAACAAAAGGCTGAATTGTATTGGATGTGTGGTAACTCCTCACAATGCCCAAAGTTTTCTTCTATTGATATCATGACCCATGTCTATCATCTTCCGCCGGAGGCCCCAATGCCTCGCCATGGAACCGAAAACTCCTAGGTATAATGGATTTATCTCCCTCACTTGATGAGAGATCGTAATAAGACAGACTGTCTGTCTGTCTGTCTGCCTGGTGGCAGACACGAATAGAAGGGACGGGCTCACTCTGTCTCGTCCACTTCACTTCACTTCACTTCACTTAGGCCCTCCCGACGACGACGCCGCGGCC
The DNA here is from genome assembly GCA_000966885.1 of Xylaria sp. JS573. Taxonomy (NCBI): domain Eukaryota; kingdom Fungi; phylum Ascomycota; class Sordariomycetes; order Xylariales; family Xylariaceae; genus Xylaria; species Xylaria sp. JS573. The sequence continues at coordinate 511,369 of JWIU01000023.1, read as the reverse complement.
GCGGCGGCGGCGGCCTCGTTCGCCTTCTTGCGGGCCTTCATGAAGTCCTTGATCTGCTCCATCTTGGTGACGAAGAGGGCGCCCTTCTTGTCGTTGCGCCAGGCGCAGACGCCGATGTTGTCGGCGAAGTCGGCGACGGCCCGGTACTCCCGGTACTCGGCGAAGTCCTTGAAGAGGTAGCCGTCGCGCGTGCGCATGCGCTCCGTGTCGATCTGCCAGAGGCGGATCTGGTCGACGACGACGGGCGGCAGGACCGGCCGGGCCCCNGCTTTCTCTTTCCCTTGGTCTCGCTCGGGGCGGCGCGAGGAGAGCTCGCGGCGAAAAGCTTACCCAGGTGGGGGAGCATGCGGCGGAAGATGGCGAACGCGGTGGAGGGCTGCTGGTAGAGTTTTCTAAAGGTCGTCCCGGGCAGCTGCTCCAGGTACTGGGACAGCGAGGTGTTGTTGGCCGACATGGTGAGGTGATGCCGGGTCAGTCGCGGAGGAGGAATTCAGCCGAGGAAGCTGTCATGGTAGACAGCAGGACGGACTCGAGTACCGGAGACAATGCCGATCGCGGGTACTGAAGGTATTCGTAATTATCTGCTAGGATGAGGGACCATGATCAGGTTGCCTCGGCGTACGGCGTGACAAAACAAACGATCTCGTTGGAATGGCGGCGATTTTGGTGCGGCTCGAGATCTACGCACGAGGTGTGCAGGGATAAAGATTGAAAGCCGGAAGAAAACTTGTGGGCCACTGAAGCTGCTGGAGATTGACGTTGCACTGCTGTAACTCAGGGGGGGTTGCCCGCCAACGTCCGAGTCCTTTGGCCAGCCAACTCCGCCAAACCTTTAAGGTTAGGGGACTCTTCTTCATCGGAACTGGCCAGCCAACCCACCCGTAGTTATAACTCACCTGGATATGGACTGAACACACTGGTGAATTCCATTCCTATGTAAATAGCTCTTTTGATAACTTCGCCAATTATCGTGTATCATCTTTGAAACCAGGAAGCTACTAAAGCCTCTTTGAGAGCTTCATCAGGCTTCAGCTTTTCACTATTTAAGCGCAATAAGGCTCGTCGAAGCAACCGGGCACACATGCTAGCACGAGTAATATGCTATTATCGGTTCTGATGCTTTTTTTTTTTTTTTTTTTTTTTTTTTTTTTTTTTTTCTCTCTCTCTCTCTTTGTTCTTACGCCTAGTACTCTTCACAATTACGGTACTCCATGGTTCTGAGGCATACTACTTATGTATAGCAACTGTGTCTGACTGGTGTAAGCTGTGCCTCTACGGTATCAACCACGGATCCCCCATTTTTCTTGGTACTAATCACGAAGAGTAATGTCATTGCGATAAGGAGAATCCAGAAGCCGAAAGCGGCATAAAAGATGAGATCCCCAGTGGATGATGGTTCCTTCTGCGGCATGACCCACATCGCGTCTCTACGTTAGCGAGCGACCATCTACATCGTGCCTCGAATGAACATCAAGCACATTAGGTAACCACGATAAGGAGTAGCCAGCGACCTCATGGTTCCTCTGCGTATGTGATAGTATCATGACGTAAAAAGAGTGTTCCAGTGCACCGAGACGATCAACACAATGTTATATGTGGCAAGTAGTTGGATGACCGGGACTTGCTGTATGCACGATAGCCTGCGCTACTGTCCCTAAGTATACAGCATACCCGTGGTGTCTCTGTTCGCAACACTCAACAGGCCCTCTGATTAGCCTTTACCACGACTCACAACATATACCAAGAACTGCCACTGAAGGCTCTGTTCGATCGATGCTAAATTTAGACGTTGGACCATTACACTCATCTGCCGTTGGAGCAATCCTTGGCCGTTTCCCTGTATAGCTTGGCAGCCCTTGGCACTGAAGTATGGACACTGCATCAGGTCAAACATACCTAATACAAACCCATCTCTATGTTTGGTTGGCTTCTTACTACTGGTACCGGGCCGGGGGATACCTGGTTTCGGGATTGTGGACATGTCGACTCAGCTCGTGTTGTATTAGGCGAAGTGACCAAACAGCGGATCCTAGCACAATCTCCATTCTCCAGCAACTCGTATGGAGTTTTGACTTCTGACTATATGAAGGCAACGGGTTGGCTATCTTATGGGAGGCCTATATGAAGTATGCTCGGAGTCTAGGACAAGGAACTGACTTGGTTGACTTTCATAGCCCAGGATAATACCTCTTCGTCTACGGCTGAAATTGCTAAGTGAGGTAAAACCAGTCCAAGAAAAGCCGGCCAGACAATTAATCAATATACACAAAGACTGCAATTACTTCTCAGTCGGCCTCGCCAAAAGACAGCAACGGAGCTTATGAATTCCGTCCGAGTGTTGTCTATAGGTGTGTGAATAACTCCGCAAAGTTACGGTGTCACTTGAGACACATGGACTCAAAAGTTGAAGTCATATTGCAACAAGTCCGAAAAGCATTGTATGCGTTAAGTACTGTATCAAGAGCTATTCTGCATGACCCCTTAGCCATGTTCGCAATGGCGCGATGTCCTGCCGAAATTAGAAGATCAGGATTCTCAGAGTCTATAGCCACATTAGACTTCGCAATGTGCTGCTCCATGTCGAGTAAAAACAATTGATATTCTGGTTGCGTCTAAGGCAACAAGTTACACTCACTGCATTATACCTCTTGGCTCCATTTAGTATCGAGTGTTGTCATTGGGCCATTTCGACATCCAACTGCCAACTAAGCGTTGGCGATGTCGGTCAAGCCAGCGCCCGTCACTATCTTGACTCCGACCACGTCATGTATAACAGTGTTCGGGAATCGGGATCCTCATCGTGGCATTCGGGAGCCATTTGGAAGCCACTCGGAAGGAAGACCGTGGCTGTTGCCAAGGTAGCTGACACATTTTCGAATATCAAGAGCGTCGATATCGACAACGCAGAGAACCGGTGTCGGGATACAGCAGGGTCCAGGCACAGCCAGATGACCTAGGTCTAGCTTATCACCTCCAACGCTTATCTCCTACAGCACTAGCCCCGGGGCCTATCAAGAGCCGGCCATTCTAATTGAAGTCATACCGGTTTGGGGAATTATATGCGTCGCTTCCCCGCAATGGCCGTTCTCCATGCATAAGGCGGGGCTGGCTTGGGTCTTCCTACATCTTCCTATCTAGGTCCCCGACTTTATCAACGTCCGGGAGGAGGAGCCGAGATTAGGATAGGAGAGCTATCCTTGAGGCCGATGTGCGATTGACGGTCCTCTTATCGGACCCGGGTTGAGTAATATCATTGCTAATTGGTGCCACGGGATATAAGTGGCGGCGTCTGGTTCGCACATTTCTAATGGCATGTAGCCAGGCCTCCTCGGATCATGGACATGAAATTTATTCTATATATCTAATTCCGAAGCATCTCCCTACAGCATCTACAGCAAAGCAACCTAATTCCTCCCTGTCTTCTTGTCCAGAATAGTTTCCGCCATGGCCGGTGCCGCGCTGCATCCGCTCGATCCCCTGAGCCTCAATGAGATCGACTCCGCGATCGGCATCGTCAAGAAGGCACATGGAGAGGCCTTCTTCAATGTAGTCTCACTCCACGAGCCGCGCAAGGCGGAGATGGTGGCGTGGCTAGAAAATCCGTTCAGTGCCCCTCGGCCCCGGAGAATCGCGGATGTTGTGGTGATTGCGCCTGGCGGCAAGGTTTATGATGGACTGGTAGATCTTTCAGCCGGTAGGATCACCAAGTGGGAGCTGCTGGACGGGCTTCAACCTATCGTTAGTATCTATGAACCTCCCGCGTGTACTGATTGCTAAGAATTACGCCCAGATTACTATGGAGGAGCTTCAAGCCGTGGAGCACATTGCCCGGAAAGACCCCAAGGTTATCGAACAGTGTGTGATCAGTGGCATCCCTAAGGAAGACATGCATAAGGTCTATTGCGACCCATGGACTATCGGCTACGATGAGAGGCACGGCAACAAGATACGGCTTCAGCAAGCACTAATGTACTACCGGCCACATGAGGATGACTGTCAATATGCCTTCCCTCTGGACTTCTGTCCCATCTATGACGCGGAGAAGATGCAGATCGTCGCCATTGACATCCCGAAAGTACGGCGACCCTTGAGTAAAGCAGCGCCAATTAACTACCATCCTGCTGCCATTAACAAGGCAGGGGGCTACCGAAAAGATCTGAAGCCCATCAACATCACGCAGCCAGAAGGTGTATCATTCAAGATGAAGGGACGGGAGCTCGAGTGGCAGAACTGGAAGTTCCACGTTGGCTTCAACTACCGCGAAGGTATTGTGCTCAACAACATTACCTACAATGAAAAGGGAACCGTCAAGCCGATTTTCTACCGCCTGTCCTTAGCGGAAATGGTGGTGCCCTAGTAAGTATCCCATCCACATCCCGTAGAAATGTGCTGACAGTGGCAGCGGGAACCCCGACCACCCTCATCAACGGAAGCATGCTTTTGATCTGGGAGAATATGGCGCCGGATATATGACGAACAGCCTCACATTGGGCTGTGACTGCAAGGGGGCGATCCACTACCTGGATGCTGAATTCCCTACTAGGGCTGGCGGTGTTCGCACGATCAAGAACGCAATTTGCATTCACGAGGAAGACGATGGCATCCTTTTCAAACACAACGACTTCCGGGACGACTCCGTCATCGTGACTCGTGCTCGCAAGTTGATCATTCAGCAGATATTCACTGCCGCGAACTACGAATATGCTATTCAGGTACGTCTTATGAGCGAAACCTAGACGATCTCATGCTAACTGAAGGTAGTGGATCTTCCATGTAAGAAACTTTCTGTTGCCAGCCATGATGAATGAGCGTGCTAATCCCCCCCACAGCAAGACGGCACGATCCAGCCAGAGATCAAGCTCACCGGCATTCTGAATACGTATGCCATGCTTCCAGATGAGGATACCCGAGGGTACGGGACCCAGGTTTATCCAGGTACGACATCTGAAATGCCCAAATGTCCAATAATTACCCCTGAACATTCTGACTCACTTCATTCAGGTGTCAACGCGCACAACCACCAGCACCTGTTCTGTCTCCGTATAGATGCGAACGTAGCCGGTCCGAACAACACGGTCTTCATGGCAGACGCAGTCCAATCCGACGCCCCAGTCGGAAGTCCCGATAACTACTACGGTAACGCGTTCTACGCCAAGCGGACGAAACTGGACACGACCGGCAAGGCAATGACGGACTACAACGGCGCCACCAGCCGCACCTGGGACATCTGCAACACGAGCGTACTCCACCCCTACAGCAAGAATCCCGCCAGCTACAAGCTCGTGAGCCGCGAGGTGCCCGGGCTCATGCCGAAGGAGGGTTCGCTGGTGTGGAAGCGAGCCGGCTTCGCGCGCCACGCCGTATTCGTTACTAAGTGTGAGTAATTCCACCCTCCCCCCTCTGCATTATAGCGCGACATAAGAACTGGCCAGCTGACCCTCCTTTCCCCCCTTGACAGACCGAGACGACCAGCTCTGGCCGGCGGGCCGACACGTGCCGCAGACGTCGGGCGAGCCGTCGATGGGGCTGCCGCAGTGGATCGGCGACGGGACGGAGTCGGTCGAGGACACGGACGTGGTGCTGTGGCACACGTTCGGCGTGACGCACATCCCCGCGCCCGAGGACTTCCCCGTCATGCCGGTCGAGCCCATCACGCTGCTGCTGCGCCCGCGCAACTTCTTCCTCAACAACCCCGTCATGGACGTCCCGCCCAGCTACTGCAGCACCCCGAGCCAGGTCCGCGCCAACGGCGCCGGCGCCACCGACGCCACCGACGCCGCGAGCAAGCCGGCCTTCGGGAGCGCGTGCTGCGGTAACGGGCGCACCTCACGCCTGTAGAGGGGTTTGGGCGACCGCGCTTCGTTGATTAGCTGAACTTCCAAGATTGGGAAGATAAAAGCATGGGAAAAGGACAAAACCAAATCTTGTTCATTGCGGAAAGTCTAGGTAGGAAAGTAACATCTGAGGAAACCACGAATAGGATTATTCCTTGGTCTAGGCTCAAGAGATGTTGTGTACGTTAAGCATGATATATATGCACTGTGTGCGTTTGAATACCTTACGAGGATAGTACGGGAACTTACGAGTTCTCATCATTCCCGAATTGAGTACATCCGCATTCGCACTGGTGAAAAGGGAGAGGAGACAAGAGGTACCCGAGTAGGTAATCTATCTATCCATATCTATCGATTCTAACTGATTTCTTGCAACCCTGTTGGCCTCCAACTGTCGTTCCCAAAATGCTGCAGCATAAAACGAATGTCCGAATGGTCTATTCCTGACACCCCTTATATCCCGTATACTTTTCCGCGCCGCCCTGATGCATAATAACTATCGATTCTCCGAAATGAACGCCCGGCACCAACCCAAAAACGTTGGAAGCCCAAGGAAGTAGGTAGGTAGGTAAAGATCGCAATACATGCCATGGCGCCCAACAAACGCAGTAGGTAAGATCTAAAATCGACTTAGGTGTTCAATCAGAGCAGGTTGAAGCGCCCCCTCTTGATCGTGCGGTAGAGGTCCGCCCGGAACTGCTCGAACGGCAGCATGAGCATGCCGTAGTCGCCGCCCTCGCCGAACCCGACGACGTGGCCGAGCAGCATGGGCCGCTCGGACGCGACCGAGCGCCGCACCCAGGCCCCGCAGTCCTCGGGCGCGACGGGGTAGCTCGCGGTGTTGACGGCGAGCGCGCGCAGGCGCCTCCGGGACCCGCCGCCGCCGCCCCTCCCGTGCCGGCGTTGGCCGTCGGACTCGACGCAGAGCGCCCGCTCCGCGGCCACGACGCCCGTGACCTCCTCGCCGTGCGCGTTGGCGAACTCGACGAAGTCCATGACCCGCGGCGCGTCGACGCGGCTCTCCAGCTCCTCGAGCCCCACCGCCACCTGATCCTCCCACACGTTGCTCTCCTGGCCGTAGTACGCGGCCGGGTCCAGCCGCACGAGCCCGTACCCGTGCTCGCGCGACAGGTGCACCAGCCTGCCCACCACGCCCAGCATCTCCAGCCGCGCGTGGTGCGCGTAGTAGATGGGCGGCCGCGTCGCCGCCAGCGCCTGGCAGCGCGCGTGGCTCCCGTGTCCGCCCTGCTGCCGGCACGCCGCCCAGCCGAGCACCGACGCGTCCTCCGCCGTTACCATGTACAGCGTGTTGCCGTCCCGGACGAGCCCGCCGCCCGTCACGAAGTGCCGGTCCTCCGGGTTCCGCCCGTGGATGTAGAGGGCCTGCGGCGGCCGCCAGCACTCGTGGCCCGCCGCGACGAGCGCCGAGTTCAAGACGTAGACGTCCATTGCGAAGTATTAGGTAGTTGGCGGAGAAGAAGTAAGGTGTGTTGAGTTTCTGGTAGGTAATGGTTCCTTTTTTCACGTCCATCGTGGCGATAATTCCATTGGCTTTATAAAACATGACTATGACCGTGGCCATCGTAGCTTAGGACTCGTTCCTATCGGTGTAGGTGGTCGTGATGTTTCCTCTTCTGGGGTTTCTTCCGAAATAGGCAAGTGGTCAGAGCGTCGGTGGTTGATGGAGGAGACTAAGAGTCCAAGGATCTGGCTCGGGGCGCTGAAAGCTTAGTTTCGCCCATTCAGCCTCATTCAGATTCCTGCAAGGCATAATGACCAACTCCGAACCTCTATAAGGCGAATGATGTGACGGCCCTGACTGGCAGATCTCACTCCGTAACGGAGACGAATGACGTGGTCACGAGTACGGATCTGGGTAGGTATTAATAGAGACTGGTAGCCCCAGATCTTAAGATTATCACTGCATATTTGTGGCATGCCCGTCGATGTAAGTCCCACGTTGCTGACACATCTATATTATGCGTTCATGTAGGAATCGAATCGATCGGGACCACGAACCGAAGCCCGTCATAATACCGCACTGCCTCGGAGCTGAGAGACAGCATCTGTCTGTGCGGATCCTGACTTGCGCCGAACGTCCGCGGAGTTTGGATACGATATTGCTATTTGTAAATGTTGGAGGAGTTGTCCCACCCCTCGCGCCTCATCCAGTTAATATGAATCATTAGATGACAGTTCGGTTTTTAATTTAGCAACTCTTCTTCATGCGTGGGTCCAGAGTCCCGGGAAGGAAAAGTTAAGCGACAGAACGAGGATGAGGTAATCTTCGTGATTCTTTTCCCAACCCAAGAACGGCGTCTGGCTTTGCCCATGACCAGCATCATATTCCAAGCCACAGGTCACGGAACAGAACCCGCAATGAGCAGACGCCGCCCACTGTCATCATACTCTTAAGTATGGAACTAGGATTACATCTTGGGATTGCCGTAAATAGACATCATGCTTATATCCATGTAATCCGAATGAATAGTTGACAACGAAGGGCTCACTCTAAGCATACCGACCAAACAATGGAGCGTAGTTCTCACGAGAACATTTGATTAACCCAAAATGAGATTTTGATGGAACTTCCACGGCTGCGTGGGATTCAGTAGGAATTCTTGTCGCCGTTGATCTCCTCGGTAAGAAGAACGAGAATGTCCCCTGAATCGAGACCAGCCAGTTTACTAATAATTTTGCTTCTTAAGCAAGACAACAAAAACCCCTTTAGTTCCATTTACCTTGAATACTTATCTATTTTTTTTTCAAAACTGCCTCACCCTGTATGAGACTGAATCTTTGGGATTGAGGAGATGCTCAATTTTTGATTAACACTAATTATAAGATGAGATAGGTAAGAGACTTTTACTACTAGTTGTTAAACCTCTCTAGAGTAAAAAAAAAAAATAAAAAAAAAAAAAAAAAAAAAAAAAAAATTACCTTGTTTTCAACTGTGAAATTGTTTTTACATAATGATCATAATTATTGATTGGTAGATTGAATCTACATTCCATGCATCACCATACCTCCAATTCCGTGGGGTCACAGTGGAACTATAGTGGCTTGGGCTCCACTGCACCATTCGTAAGTAGATCTCTTTAGCATAAGGCCTTTCACCCTGGCCACATTGGCTTCATAAAGGTTTTGTCACGGAAGAAAGCTCCGGAGTGGAACCCCGAGAGGGATCGGGACGGAAGCTCGATGGTGGTGGAACAGTAAGCCGAGTGAGGCTATGAGAAACCTATAAATATATAGGACTTTGTTGTTAGTAATATATTCGAATATATATGTAGTAACCTGGTAGAAGCGAGTACTATAACTCTTCATTCAACGATTGATCCTTGGCATTCCCCTATGACACATTTCGACGGCTCACATAATTCTTCCTATCATCTCGAGTAACGTATACCGAGATCATCTATAGGCTTTAGAGGATCACAATTATGAAGATCCCTGTCGCATCAGAAGTGCTTGTAATGCTTGAAATTTGTCTGTACCAGTCTGTATCGAAACTCTAGACTTAGGGTCATACGCGAACAAGGCTGATATAGATCATGAGGCATGCAAAATGCCTACCTCATTTCAATTTTAGGTGGCCTCATCGCCAAAAGCCTAGAACAAATGATAAGGCTTAGCGATTGTCTCCAGGGCTTAGTGGTAGTTTATGTTGTTAGGATCTTGGTATCTTGTTTCGCTTAGGCAGATGGCGTTGGTCTAGTTCTGGCCAAGACGCCAACTAGTCGCCACACTAACCCACCTTCTTCGCGTAGCTCAATGATGAAATAGCCTAATTAAAAAAACACTGCCTCTCCCTTCAGATTTGCTGGATACTAGCTATCGAATAATAGGTACTGAACTTTAGTTATGAGTTTCACTCCACCGTCAGCGGTATGCCTGCAATATACCTACCACTAATCATACGAACAGCTTCACTCTTCTTTCAACTGTATTATAAGGGTATAGCGTTTGTACCGATGCCGCTAGGCTTGTTGATGAGAAAGCTGTTGCTAGGTACAAACAGACCCCAGATAGATATCCCTAATCCGTTTGTTGACACCCCAACCCTTCTTCCTGTCACGCCATTGAAATAATGAAAATAATAGTCTCACATTTATCTCGACTTCTGTAAACGAGGCTCTCCTTATTTCTCACTAATATTACACGCAGGCTATAAAGAATCGATGCTTGATAGCTTATGTGGTGCACCACTATGGTTACTGGGAGTTCCTTGTGAATAGTCATCCTCGGTTGAGATAACCAACTCGGTTGTGCGCACTACAAGGATGTTTGTTAGTACAGTCTCTATGAGCAAAGCCTTAGTAGTGATTTCAAGTAATGCAGTCCTTTCTGCCACTGAGTGCTCTTCAAGAAACTCGAATGGAATTGTCTCCATGGAAGCAAGGAAGCGAGTGGGGGGGGGGGGGGAGAGATCCATTGTCAAATTCACGTACTGATACCTGTGCCCGTGAGCACTTCCTCATCAGAGCCTCGTGATGAACGAATCTCAGTGCGAACCTTCCGACCGTTCACGTCCTTCAGCGCAATCGATTCCGTGCGGGTCGCCGTGGTATGGGTCCTCACCCAGCCCTGCTGTCGGGGAGTCGTGTTACCATATTTGTGTTGGCCGTAGTAGGGGGAGTCGTTGGTTGATTTATGCGGGACCCAGCGACGAAAGAGCGGCCATAGCGCCGGCACCGACGCCGTGAGGATGGCCAGGTTGCATTCAATCGACGAGACGCAGAAACCAAGCGAGAAATTCGCATCTGGGTCTTTGTCGGTGGCGTTCTTGGCGAAGAAGTAGAGGCGGACGATGCTAACGACGGTAACACTGTTCCGACGTATGTCAGTTTCCCCCCCCTCGTCAAAGAATCACGAAAATGCATTTCACGAGATATACTCACAGGATACCCAGCATAAACACAGCTATCAGACCTATTTTCCTTTGTTTATTCATCTTTAAACCGAGGAAAATGTAGAACGGCAATGCGACGGCGATGAGGTCGGTCAGAATCGTTAAGCAGGCGGTCGAAATACCGAACTCGAACTGTCCGATGCAGGTTCCCTCGGCTTGTGGAGCCCAGTTCTTCTTGATGGGAGTGCATTGAAAAAGAACAGTAAAGAACACTGCTACCATAAGAGCTGCATTGAAGGCAATTGTAGCCCACACGACATATCGAATAAAGTTCTTGATACCAGAGAACCGGAGCAGGAAGATCAGTACCGACTGCTTCACAAGGGCTAGGATCGGATTATACACGGCTCCAACCACGTAAATCCACACTAGTCCTTTGGTTGGATCATAGGTCTCGAGGGGGACGTCGTAGTAGTGAATCCCGATGTAAAGTTCTTTGATACCTATACATGGTTTAGTACGATTAGCTTGCACTGGGCCTACTACCCAACATACATATAATAGAACCCGCGGCCAGAGATATACTCAAGGCCATTGCTAAACAAATGAATGCATCGTCTACCCGGTCGTCAGTGAGTGATGGCACTACCTATCTCAGGGGCTGTGTATAGTTGAAGCGTACCCCAGCCCAAACTCCTTGTATTCACTCTCACATAAACTCTTAGAAGGATAACGAGGAATGCCAGCGATGGAAAAACGACTTCAATGGCGATCCCCAAGTTTTGAAGCCAACTTGTGGGTTCCGGCCTCACCTGTGCAGTGGAAGTTTGGGCGTCCGTGGACATGGCGCTCGATCACTAGTACATCTGGGGTTGGATATCAAAGGCGATTCCCTGGGGATGTTCGACTTAAAAAAGTAGAGATCGACGTTACGAAACGGAGTGGAAGGGGGTCTTGTCAACGTATATATGTATTAGCCGCATGCTTCACGTTTGAGATCCTGATAGATTTAGACGGGCTGCTGCAACAGTACCTCCCTGTGCAACCCGCTACTCTAAACGAAGGAAATTCATCTATATTTTAGGCAGAATCTCGACTACCGAGCTAAGGTATTGTTGACGACGCAGGAACGGTCCCAATGCATATTCAGCGGGGATCAATCGAGTGGTGAAATTCTCATACTTGCCTACAAAGAGTATGTGAGCCCAGATAGGCATGTGACAAAAGCCACCTAGGGTAACTGCATTGTCAGGGAGCACTAGCCCGGGACTAGAACTTCATGATGGAATGATCCGATAAGCTTGTCCTCTATATGCTTAGTATATCGTAGAAAGAAGAATATCCAGCCGAAACTTCAACTAATCATGAAGACCCTGCATTCTAGCCACTTTCATTTTAACGAGGACGTGGCGGTTGAAGCACTGACTTCAGAAACTACTTGAACATCCAAGATCACATACATACATACATAGTACACACGTGGAGTATCTACGTAGATATCATCGGCTGTATCTTGAAAATTTGCACCTTGCAAGGGCCGACTGCTTTATCTGCGGTACGTGGCGCCAGTGCGTACGTATACGATCCGTTGTCGCCATCATGTTTATCGAGATGCAGGGGGTATCACGGCTCGACTGTCTACCTACCTACCTACCTAGGAAGTCCCCTGTACGAAAGAAGCGGCCAAGTTTCCATCATGGTTCGACTCGGCAAGTCGGCGAGATCGGATCAGGCATTGCTTGCAGGACGCACAACCGTGGTCCCTTGTTCTGGGTCGAACCGAACATGGGCTTCCCCTCATCCACGCCCTCAATCAGGGCTTAGCTCCATATTGGCCCGGAGCTGGGGTAGGGGCATTTCCCCTTTCCAGAAGGCCTATACCGCTTTCGTTCCCTCCGTACTCCGCTCCGCGTAACAACCCCGACCGCGCATCGGAACAGCCCTGGTCGATATGCGGATAAGGGCAGAAGCTATCAACGACGGCCCAGACCGAAGCTAGCGACCGCTGGGTTTAGTCTTTGCGATTCTGGGCTCAGGATGGAGCGCCAGACGGTTATAGCTAACTACTATAGTATATATAAGCCTTCTGCAGCTTTTCTCGAACAACAAGAGGTGCCTTAGGCTGCTACACACAACTATAGTTGAAAGAACTTTCCCTATATTAGTAGGTAATATCTCTATGTTGCCTCAAGATATGTGCTCGACCACTAAGAGCTGACTTATGGACGGCACCACGTGGTGAGGCAAGGAAGCCCAAAGGTAGGGGCCGTCGTATAAATGTAATCAGACGGATCGGCAATTTACCGTAAAACTGGTTTTCCAGCCGCTCTACACACCCTCGGGATTTTTCCTACCGGCTACTAGCCTCCTGCGCTTTCGATTCGCCGGGCGTTTTGACATCTGGTCGCCATGATTGCTTCCGGGCTGTACGCGGCCGTCTGCCTGGTTAATGTGGCGCTCGCTCAGACAATAGAGGACGGTATCCGTAAGACGCCATTGACAAGTGATCTCCGCCTTTAATAGTAGCTTGCTGACCAACCCCTGCATCCCCGTAGCCGTTGACCAGGAAAACGTCGCTCCCGCCGTCGAAGAGGTACCCGGTGACGCGGCGACGTCTACTGTCGACTACTTCTCGTTCGAGCAGAGCCAACTCACCGTCGACGTGATCGCCAACTTGACGAATTATAACCTCAGCGACGTCGCTCTCTTCGACTTTGATGATGCCGATGAGGCTCTCCGGAAACGTGCTACAGCTAATCGTCGCTGCAAAACCTTCCCCGGCGATCGCGACTGGCCGTCAGACCCTCTCTGGGGCCTCCTTAACATTCTGCTGGGAGGCTCCCTGGTCAAGGGCGTTCCACCAGCGGCGGCGTGTTATCCAGACTGGCCTGATTACGATGAGGCCAAATGCGCCTCTCTCACTGCGCGATGGCAGACTCCTCAATACCAGTAAGCGAGCGATACATCTACATACTAACGAGAGACCCCCCCTCGTCTCCGCCTAACCCGCCCACTAACGCACGCTAGAATGTCCGAGCCCTTAGGCATCGATTATCCGATCTTCGAGGGCGTGAGCTGCCTGCCGCCGACGCTGACGCGGAAGGGCGCCAAGTGCACGCTGGGCGGGATGCCGTCGTACGTGGTCGAGGCGAGGAACGTCGCGCAGATCCAGCTCGCCGTCAACTTCGCGCGCAACCTCAACCTGCGGCTGGTGGTCAAGAACAAGGGCCACGACTTCAACGCCAAGTCCACCGGCGCCGGCTCGCTCTCCGTCTGGACGCACGGCCTCCAGGACGTCCAGTACCTGGGCCCGGCCTACTCGCACGCGCCCTCGGGCTACAGGGGCCCGGCCTTCAAGATCGGCGCCGGCGTCCAGGCCCTGAAGCTCTACGAGGCGGCTGACCAGCAGGGCCTCCATGTCGTCGGCGGCATCGCCAGGGTGAGTACACCCCCCCTTAATTATTAGTGCTTCCGGTGGAGACGGCCTATTCTAACAGATCCGCTTACCAGACCGTCGGGATTGGTGGAGGCTACATCGCCGGTGGAGGCCATTCCCCGCTATCATCTATGTACGGCATGGGTGCTGACCAGGTGCTGTCCATGGAAGTCGTGTTACCAAACGGACGCTTCGTGTCCGCCGACGCGAAGAGCCACCCGGACCTGTTCTTCGCCCTGCGCGGCGGCGGCGGCAGCACGTGGGGCATCGTGACCTCGCTTGTGATCCGCGCCTATCCAAAGACCCCCGTCACCACCCTCACCTACGGTTTCAGCAGCTCGGACAACGTCTCCGCGGACACGTTCTGGAAGGGGATGGACGCCGTGTTCGCGAGGTTCCCGGAGTACGCGGACACGGGCATGTACAGCTACTGGTCCATATCGTACGCGAACGCCACGGGATACACCTTCTCGATGGCGCCGCAATGGGGCAACGACATGGACGCCGACGGACTGAGGAACCTCTCCGCCCCGCTCCTCGACGAGCTGGCGAACCTCGGCATCGTGGTCAACGACGCGAAGTACGCCGAGTACAGCGGCGTCCTGGACGCCATGACGGGCACCTGGGCGGCCGACACGGAGCAGGTGGGCGGTTGGGGCTACCACACGGGGTCGCGGCTGTTCCCGCGGGCGAACTGGGAGGACCCGGGGCTGCTCGCGGCGCAGACGGCGGCGCTGCGGTCGAGCGTCGAGGCCGCGGGCATGATGCTGGGGTACAACATCCGGGCGGCGGCGAACCCTACGGTGAACCAGAGCAACGCGGTCAACCCGGCGTGGCGGCGGACGCTGATGCACGCGATGCTGGGGGCAGTTTGGGGCGCGGAGGCGACGCCGGCGGAGATCGCGGGCGCGAGCCGCGCCCTCGTCGCGCGCATGCAGCCGTGGCGCGACGCGTCGCCCGGGGCCGGCGCCTACCTCAACGAGGCCGACGTCAACGAGCCCGGCTGGCGGCAGGCCTTCTACGGCGACGAGAACTACGGCTACCTGTACGGCCTCAAGCGCCGCTACGACCCCTGGGGCCTCCTCTACGCGCCCACCGCCGTCGGCTCCGAGGACTGGTACGTCACCGGCCAGATCGAGTACTATCCGACGCAGAACGGGAGGTTATGTCCCAGGTGACGAGGGCCGATGAAAGCCTACACAGTTTTTTTATCGTCGTCGTCGTCGTAGAATAATTACTAGATAAATCAGATCAAAATCCCTAAATCTTATTTCTAACCCCTATTTTTTTTTTTTTTTTTTTTTTNTTTTTTTTTTCATAAGTGATGATACGCTAGCTTTCGACACCTGTCGCATGTCTTGCTGAAAAAGGGGGAAAGGGGGAACACGGCCGCTTCCACAGGGTCGGGTAGACACTTAACTCGGTCAAGAAACTCGGACGAACCTCTCCTGATCCTTCAAATTAGTGTCCTGCGTAGCATGTATCGCCTAACTTTAGATCCATCTCGCCATTTCCTTGCCCAGGTCCATCCACTTCCTATCTCCAGGCAGTGTCAATCGGGTTTAGTCCGCGATCGTTGGTAACTGGGCAGTGCTGGTACAGATATGACCGATGGCTCGCTTGAGATAGGAGGTGATCCGCTCAGAGCTGATGTTTCTTCTTGATCATTGGCCTCGCGATCCTTAAAGTCCTCCAGCGGTTGATATGTGTTAAGCGACGTGGGGAGAGATATGATTTCGGCATGTTCTCGATCGTGCATGTGATTTCCGGCTTCGCACTCGACATTATCTCTATTGCGCCAATTATCTCCTTTACTGTGTATCGCACTGATCGTTTCAAGTCCAATAAAGGCAGCAGGCTGCTGCGGACTGCAAGTTTCAACCTTGTCGGGCTTGTATTGGCCGAGTGGCGACATCCAAGAGCAGAACTGCCTTGGATATGTTTGCGAGAAACCTGAATGACAGCCAACTCTCTGCATCTGAGAACTTCATGTTTTGAAAGCTATAATGTGTCGTAGATTCTCCTCCCACGCATCTTGTTTGACGCCATCAATGAGTATCAATAAGCGGCGTGAACAGGTCCCGAGAACATGTACATGCTATTCCCCTGACAGGTTCGCCACATATATGGCCAGTAATGTAATCCTGAAGCTTACAGTCACCTCATTGTCTTGGAACTGTCACTTATTCCCCTATTAGCTCGTTTGACGAATCATGACAATTCCGCGGCAATCAAATCTACCTGGCACCGACTAATATTATTGTCGTAGACCTACCATGGCGAGATGAATAGCTAGTTACAGAAGATCGTCTTAACAATAACGCCATGATATGAATTATGTAATGTTTCATCAGAAGTTCAACTTAGTGACATGGGGAACATAATCCCGTTTAAAATGCCCCTGTTTCGTTGGGGATCCCATCTTAATACCAATCTAGGTAAGTCGATCTGTCAGTCTACTCACGTTGAACAGCATACTATCCTAGGACGAGCTTTAACCTTTGATTTCCTAATCATTATTCCCGTATATCCACGTGAATAAAATTAATTTCTTCTGAACAAGTTTTGTGTGGAAGAATACAGATACGTGAAACTAACGTAGGTCACGGTTGCAACCTGAGCTGAACCGCCCAAATAGAGCACCAGACGAAGGGGTTCTAATTCCACGTCTATTAACACAATATCAAGACTAGTCGCAACCCGCCACGAAACCAAATTTCACGGATATCTCGCTTCGCCCTTGGGGAAAGACCCCTAGCCATTGACATGGATCATTGCTGTGATTCTCTGTCAGCTCATCATGGGTGGTCGGCGATGTTCTCCGTGATGTAGCAAAGCGCCCTGGACGCACCCAGTAACTTTAATCCTGCCCAGTCATCTAATATCTATGGCAAGGAGGAAGATGATATCACAGAATTTGCCCCAGGGCTCAGTGTAAAACACTCCTCTTATTCTCCGGTTCTTGCTCATGTATCTGTTCCTGCTTCATAGAACCTTCATTTTCTCTACCTACTATTTTCCAAGAGCAACGACAGTAGGTCTTACATTACTTCCATGGAATACCAACTCCTCTCCTAACAGTTCTATGTCATACAAGTTTTTGTCGTCATCGTCCTTGATGGCAATGCATGCTGTGCTCGCATGGGCTCTACTGACCCTTTCTGCGTCTGTTTCAGGTCGAGTAGCACATATAAATGGCTCTGTGAAGCGTTCTTGTGAGCGGATTTCCATCCATAGTCACTCGCATACTAACATTCGCTTCAGCATATGACAGAGGCGCATCGCATCTGCCGAAATGCTTGACCAACAGTCTACACTTCAATTGCCCGTGGGAGGCATGGGAAGGAAGCAATACAAACCCAAATCTGGCACCTCCCGACACAGGTGTCACCCGCACATACGAACTCACAATCACTAAGGAGCTTGCTGCTCCTTGTCAATGGCCAATTCCCCGCTCCCCTCATTGAGGCCAACTGGGGAGACTGGCTCCAAAGTAGGCTTTTCTTTTAGAGCCCAGGCCGGTGGCCATCCAAGTTGACCTTGATACAGTTACAGTACATAATAATATTCCTGACGATGGTACTGCGATACATTGGCATGGGACCCTCCAGAAGGTTAGTAAGACGTATTTCCTGCTACTACACTAGATATAGATGCAGGACTATCCCCCAGCGACATGAAATTGCTTCAGCTCATATACGGACTGCCAACCACGATTCTACTGTTAAGCTCCAAGTTTAACCTATTGACTATATGTGCTGACAAATATGTCTGGTAGGAGTCTTCGTGGATGGACGGCGTACCTGGAGTCTCTCAATGTCCAACAGCCCCTGGCTGATCCCATACCTACCTATTCAGGGCACATTTATATGGCTCTGCTTGGTATCACTCACACTACGAAGCCCAAGCGATGGGAGGCCTTGCGGGCCCCATGGTCATCTACGGACCGAACCACGTCAAGTACGATATCGACGTCGGCCCAGTTGCTGTCTCGGACTTCTTCCATGTATACTTCAAGGATATTGCTAAGGGGTTCCTCGAAAACAAGGTGGAGGTCACCCTATCGGACAACAACTTGATCAACGGCAAGAACTCGTTTAATAACAATGACGCGCCGCTTGCAACATTCAACCTCACATCGGGCAAGACGCACCGCCTGCGTTTGATTAACATGTCCGCATTTGCGGTCGAGAAGATATCAATTGACGGATACAGTTGTAAGTGGTTCTTCACCTTCCTGCGTCTTTACAACCATTCGTAGACCATTCCAAAATCTGAAATATCTCTGTAATATGTAGCGGAGCTTTGGAGTTTACGCAGCTGGTCTCTTTACGTATAGCTGTTTCTGAACCTCTCTTCCATATGTGGCACCTCTGACCTTCGGTGTTACAGTGACGGTTATCGCCAACGACTATGTACCCATCAAGCCCTACGTAGTTTCGGTGGTCACTCTCGCCCCGGGCCAACGTTCGGACGTCCTAGTCAAGTCGACAGACGCCAATCCGGCCGACTCGATGTGGCTGCGAGCGTATAAGCCGCCGAACTGTTCTCCCGGGAAGGAAGGGTCCTACTTGGCAGCCGCCGCAATCTTCTACGAGGACGCCGACCGTACACAACTTCCAACCACTGAACCGGGCGAGGACGCGTACGACAACTACTGCGGAAACGATCCCCTCTCACAGACGATTCCCGCGTACCAGAGTACCCCAGGCAAGCCGGGGGTGACGGAGATCGTCCCGATCGAGCTGCGTCCCAACGGCACGTCTAACCTGTGGTACTTGGCAAATCGCACATTCCGCATCGACTACAACGAGCCCCAACTGCTGAACGCCAAGTATAGAGACCTGGAGTTCCTCTTTATCCAGAATGTCCACGACTACGGCAGCAACGAGTCGATTCGCCTCGTCATCGAGAACCCGGGTTTCCAGCCCCACCCCATCCACCTCCACGGCCACAACTTCTGGGTTCTGCAGGAAGGCCCCTGTAGCGACAACGAGACCATCTTCCCGGAGGGCCATCCCGAGGCCGCAAGGGTCTTCTCCCCAGGCCAGCTATCCGCCCTCTTCGGTGGACGGCCTGAATCGTCAAGGGGGCCGAGAATCTACGACCCGTCGATTTACCACAACTTCCACCCACCTCACACGGGAAGGGGCCCACCGCCTAGCCACGATCATGGGAGGTCGAGCCGCGGCGAGGGAATGCGGATCGGTAACTACGGGACCTACTGGGACGGCTCCATCGTCAATCCCGAGAACCCCCAGCTCCGCGACGTGCACATGCTGTTGCCCGGCAGCTTCGTCCTGATCCAGTGGAACCAGGATAACCCGGGCATCTGGCCGCTTCACTGTAAGTTAATAGCATCCGTGTTCGAGAGCGCGTGGATGACGTGACGCTGAGTTCTCGTTCCCAGGTCATATCGCCTGGCACCTGTCAGCGGGCTTCGGGTGGATGGTTCTGGAACGTCCGGACGACCTCGTCAACACTATGCAGATCCCGGATGCTATGGCGCAGACGTGTGATGAGTGGACTACTTGGTCGAGTAATAACATCATTGGTAAGTCATCGCGGAGTATTTATATGTCCTAGTAGACTGACGAAAGGTCCTGTAGATCAGATTGATGCCGGATTATAGGCTAGAGTGAGTAGGCAGGGTGGAGTAGTGCCTATCCCAGGATCATATACGCGTCCTTTTCTGATACATACGATTAAACAAGAACCTTGCATTGAAGCTATTCTACATCTGCATGAAACTCGCTCAGTCCTCAAAATTCGTGCTATTGATGACGGGCTTCCAATCCTCGAGCAGCTGCAACGTCTCCTGACACTTCTCTTTGATCGTATCGTAGCAATCAGTGCCTAGGGGTAGTCTGAATGGAACTTTCCCGTCTTTGGCACATCCTTCACCCCGTACAAGGTCCAGGATAATCTTGACCGCTTTTCCCGTGTCGCCTGGCTGGTTCCGGTCTTCACCGGCAAGCCCGGCGATGAATGCTTTCGACGCATCCGCGTAGTCAGGGATATCGGACTGTGCAGCCTGCAAATTGTCAGGTGACAGCAGCATGGTGCGAAACCTGCCTGGCTCGATGAGTAGGGTCCGGATGCCAAAGCTCTCCGTCTCTCTGCTCAAGCTTTCGACAAGGCCTAGGGTAGTGGTGAGTCAAAGAGTACATAGGTTTTGATTTCTTCTCAGACTAAAAGAATGTCTTACCTTCAAGTGCAAATTTGGACGCTGCGTAAGGTCCAGTGAAGGGATCTCCGTACCATCCAGACAGAGAGCCGATGAACACCAGTGTGCCAGTTTTCCTCTCTCTTAGATGGGGCAGGACTGCTCGAGTCACTTTAAGGACCCCGAAAACGTTGGTATCAAACTGCGCGAGCATCTGGTCATATCTACAATCGTGTCAGTCCTGCCTCACGAACCCTTATCGAGTATGTCTTACTCGACGTCTTCGCATGCGCCTGTAGCAACATAGGCGGCATTGTTCACCAGAACATCGACTCTCCCGTAGATTGCGATAGCCTTGGTGATGGTATCGTTGAGGGATTGTTGGGAGTGCGTAACATCGAGCTGTAGGATCGCGGCCCCAGCCTGTTCGAGATGCCTGATCTTATCCAGTTGTCGCGCGGTTGCGATGACAAGGTCCCCACGCGCTAGGATCTGGTGAACAAACAGTTCTCCAAATCCAGAGGAGCAACCTGTGACGAGCCACACGAGCTGGGCCATTTTCTCGTAGAGCGTTATAAAAACAGAAGATGTGAACACTTGGGGACTGAGGGGATCGTTGTGGGACTTTTGCCAGTTGGGCCTTGCCAACTTATACCCCGCCGATCTACAAGATATCACCCCTATTACCTCCATCTGCACTGGGATTACTATGCAGACTGAGCCAGGCAACGAGAACGTGCCCGCGCCGGTGACTCATTGCATTTACTATCTTGCATGGTGACCGCATCGAAGCGGACGTCACATCGAAGGCTTTCGATTCACGAGAACGGGAAATGCAAGATTTTCGCTAATAGTCCGCTGCAATCCCGCTCCAATCCGCTCCTAAACTCCGCTCGCATAAGCTTCAAAAGTGGAAGCACGCAGTAAGCCGACGAGGGGAACGCTACTATGACGTCTGCTTCCTTCCCCCCTCCCCCCCTCTCCTTCTTCCGTAAACGAGCTATAAGAGCATCCACTATGTGAAAATACTCGTCAACACATCGCCGTACTCCGTGTACGACAGCCCCATCTTCTCGATGTCGTAATCGTTCCAGTACCCGCCGCCGGCGACGGCGCTCCGCTGGTTCCAGGCGGCGAACCGCGAGCGCGCCTGCGCCGCCGTCGTGCCCTGCGACGGCTTCGAGTCGTTGGTGACCCAGACGAGCGGCACGACCTTCAGGCCGAGCGAGTCTTGCCAGGAGCCCGGGTCATTCCCGGCGCCACCGTCGTAGCACTGCAGGTACACCCTATCCAGCAGGCGATCGACTTCTCCTAGGCCCTCGTTGGCCTGCGCCGCGACGGCGGCCCAGAACCGCGTGTTCGTGTACGGCGCGATGGTGTACCGGTAGCCGGCGTCGCCGAGCATGCGCGCGAAGGCGACGGTGCTGGCGGCGTCGTAGACGGCCTCGTCGTCGTTGTTGACGGCGTCGAGCCCCCAGGCGGCCCGCAGCGCCGCGAAGTTGCGGTACAGGCGGGTGTCGGCGCCGGGGCCCGGGTCGGCCATCAGCTCGCGCACGTGCTGGGCGTTCATGGAGATCTCGACGCGGTCGATGCCGCTATCGGTCCCCTTGAAGGACGACACCTTGTCCGCGAGCGCGTCGCCGCCCACGTAGGAGCCCTCGGACGCCACGAGCACGTCGCTGCTCCCCGGCGTGTTCGAGTAGTACATGATGTCGCCGCTGTCGAGCACGCCGACGCCGAAGATGATGACCGTGTTGAACCCCGACGTCTTCAGCGCCGCCGTGTCCGACTTCATCACGTCCTTGAACAGGTATATGGCCCGGATCGCCGACGAGGCCGCGCTGTTGAGGGCCGTGGTGACGGCGGCGGCGGCTGCGACATTCCAGAGAAGGACCTGGAGGAAAAGGGCTCTTGCCAGTGCGTGATACTTCATCTTCCTGGGCGAGTGCGATGTTCTTCAGCGACTACAAGTTGTGGGATTCGTGGGCGACGAGAATCCACGCCGCGTACAGTCATATAGTCAGAGGAATACGAGCTTGGAGGTCTCGACCTACGCCGCCAAGAGAGATGGCATGGGCGGTCATGTAGGCAATCTAATTGTTCTTGGACTATAGTAACATGCACCGGATAAAGGATTTGCGGGGTTTATTGAACATCACGAGCAAGCACTGTGAATCATTCGGTCTTGCGTTTTCAGCCACGGCTAAACGACACATGTCGTATGGTTGGAGTGATGGCATCGTCCTAAACAGTCTCAAATTGGAAGGTTGCAATAGTGTTGCATTAGTTACCTAACGTTAGAAGCAACTTGAGACCCTGTTGATTCCAAGAGTCCTTACGGGAACCTGATGAACTCACCATCTCGTATTAGTTCGGCCAATATAGTCACCCATAGGATGGCTTGATGTTTCTAATTCTCCATCTATTCTAAACGTGCTTTGTAGAATTGCGTTAGATGCGAGAGCATAACATCCAACTGGATTTGATAGGCATGACATCAAGTCTGCCCTCGAAGAGCGCGCGTCGGAAGCTTTGCCCGAGGATTACCAGTGAATATTGCTTCGCGAATGCGTACCGAGTTCATTTCACCAACTTCACAGTGGCCAGCTGACGAATATCGTTGGCGGCGTTACTCGGGATTGAAGATGGCCCAGCCGGACGGGGTGCCGTTGTCCGCTTTGGCCGTCCCTAGTGGGTGACCGAGCCGGGTGCTTGGGATAATTATCGGACGAAACGCTCAATGCTCTTTGAAAGATGAATCAAGTAAACCCGATATCTTTTTCGTTCAACACTATTCCTCTCATTTTCCAACTTTTCGCATATTTGGTGAGAGATTAAGACATTCGGAGTAGGAGGGTCCTACTTCTCTGTAACAATTCATCGGTACTCGACGTTTTGGTTAACGTGGCTGCCTGTCAACTCAAGTTATTCACGCTTCACGTGTTCTTGGTAGCTCTTTAAGGAGGGTATTAAGATGATTCCCCGGGTTGAATGAAGTGTATGGGGATGCCCGTCAAGGATAGGATGTTCACAGCCTCCATGTTGGTCGGAATCCGTTGCCGATGATTCCCGGCCATTGCCGGTGCACGGGGAGGTCGGCTTTTCGGCACCCAAACCCCATGCTACACCACACCTACACACACAGAGAGAGGGATAGAGCTAGGGTTTTGACGTGTTTTCAATGAGGTATCGTTTAAGTTTTCCCTATTCGTTTCCCTGAGGTGCATGACGGAGGCCTTTAACTGTGAAATATTGTCTCTGGAGCCTGTTTCCACGCTCGAAAACAGGGCCGTTGGCAGGCTCCGTCGCGCCCGGGGTTTCAAACAGATTGTTTCGGCACTATGTAATAGGCAGACGCCGGCCCTGCATCTGGAGCCGCGCTAACCATTGCATAGAAGAATAGATTGTGATGGGGAGACATTGCTCGGTGCCGATTGTCTTTGTCTGCGTGGCCTGTGTAGGAGAGATAGACGAGGCAGGATTACCCGGCTCGTTCGACGGTAATCCGAGTAGGCACACATAGTCGAGGTTGGCTGTCGGGCTAGGAAGCAGAGTAGGGCGGTTGGAAAGGCGATGCCAATTCGTCATCTCTCCTTACCTTTGGTAGGGCTACTGACTAGTGGGCTCAGAAGAGGAAACGCCTATGCTGGGTAGCGGGTGAGCGCCGTGCCGTACCCGAGAGAATTGAAGCACGGATAGGGGGGCGCTGTCAAGTACTTATCCCCACGAGCGCTGCCCTCTCGAGTCTTAAGAGATGGAAGGCATTGCATAGCCAAGAGGAAATAAGCATTTGGGGAGTGGGCTCGCTGTTGATCAAACTAGCGGTTCCTGGTAGTGATTGAGTTCCCATAGCATTCCAAATCAGATCTCAGGTTTACCGTACTACTTCGTGCGCGTAATAAGATCACACATTGTGCGTAAGTCGGTCTCTGATGCCATGAATGCCTGCCTCTGCAGTTATGCATCGCTGCTACTAGGTACATGACGACATGCGACGAACCTCACTGGATAATGGTGTTCGTCTCTTACCATATGGACACGCACCGCGCATCGCCGTTGCAAAAGCGCCGAAACCCTTTTACGCGCCCGAGAGCTTCTAGCCGTTACCCGTGACGGCAACTGAAGAGTGCCGGACACAGGTGTGACGAAAAGATTGAAACGTCGTCGGTGGGGTCGCCGTTTGTTTTGCCTAGACGAGATGTGTCGTATTCCCTCTCGTCTTGATTAAGGTCCAGGATGGAGCGCGTTGTTCTCGAAGCGGGCAGTGTTCGAATTCTTCCGCCTACTCCAGGTAATTGTATCTACGGTCTATTGCGTGCAAGTTACCCCGTGGAGATTGGGCGGCTGGCGGGTTCGCTGCGTACCATTTCATCGATCGGATTAGTGTTTCAGGGACCGCTGTATAGGCCCAGCGTGGGTGACTGTGGTCCCCGCCAAGAGGATCTTGATACCCTTGGCATCGCGACGCCGTTTCAATCCATCGGAGATTTTTCGTCACTGGTGGAGGAGGGGTGTGTGGCTCTCCTTTTCGGGATCGCTTCACCATGCCGACACGGCCGGATTGGGCAGCCGCACTGACCGTGACGAACGCCCTTGGCAGCAATGGCCTGCGACACGGCCGCCTGTCGATCGCCCGGGAATGGTCGCGTGCCTACCTACCCAGTATTAAACAAGCTCTCTTGGCCCTCTGTATGATTTTCCTTTCTCTTTCTCGTCTTTTCTGGCGCCTCGACATCCAATTTCTTCCGAGGCCAGGTAGTCCGCCCAGCCAGCAGGCCTGTTACATTCGCTCGTTGTCGAAGCAGCGCTTCCCTTATTTCTTTTCACCTATTGTCCCATTCTAACATCCCAGGTGGAGCCGTGTACATTTTTATTATTAATAATTTACACACCGAAAGCTGGGGGGTTGTCGCCGTGTTAGTCAATAGTCAATAGTCGTCGACAGCATCAAGCCGCCAATCCCAGGTTCTCGAGATGGGCTACCAGTTTCCTCCGTCTATCAGCGCCAAGCGCGTTGCCGCCTTCGTGAGCACCGCCGCCTGGATCCAGGGCACCACCGCCAGTGAGGTCTCGTTGCCGGAAGAAGCCCTGGAGAACTTCCTCCGGAGGCATGGCGTCACCAAGGTCTCCGCAAGGGCCGTCCCCTCTGGAGTCCCAGAGACGCAGCCCTGTCCGGCTTCCTGGCTAAACACACCCGGGCAAGCCGTGCCAGTACAAGCAGCACCCCTCCCACCGCCAACGGGAGAGCCAGAAGAAGAGGAAGAGGGCTCGGAGAAAGAGGATGAGAGCAGCGAAGGCTCGGGTGAGGGGGACTTCTCGTCGGTCGACAGCCCCGGCTCGACCCCTAGCGACTCGATGGACGACCCCGACGACGTCGCCAGCCTGCCGGACTCGGCGCAAGCCAACGTCGCAGGAGGGGGGATCAGCTCGCCCCAAGCGCCAACGCTCAGCACAGGAGCCAAGGCCGCCATCGGCGTGTGGGTAACGGTAGCGGTGCTCGCAATAGGGGTCCTGGCATTCTTCTTATACCGGCGGCGGAAAAAGTCGAGGATGTTACAAGAGATCACGTCGATGCAGGACGAGGAGATGGCAAGGTCGCAGCAAGCCATGGCGGAGAAGGCGGCGCCTATATCGGTAATAGAGCCCGTACACTTAAGAGGGGGCGGCGGCGGCAGCAGCATGACTCGTATACCAAGCGGGCCTTCACTGAACGAGCAATACATGGCGGCTGAGCGTGTACCGAGTGGGCCCATGCAAGACGGGCAGTACATGGCGGCGCAGCGTGCGCAAAGCGGGCAGTGGGTAGCGACGCCGCCGTGGCAGGAGGAGCAGCCGACTTGGAGGGACTCGCATCCGTGGAGACAGACGCCGCCGTCCGTGGTTACGATGCCGAAGGTTGGCCTGCCCGCGCACCCGAAGCCCGGCAACATCAGGGCGGGCGACAGGCGCGCCGAGTACGACGACCACCGTACCCAATATACGGGGGAGACGGAAAGCACGATATTCGCGTACCAGTGATACTACGCTGGCGGACCGTGATAACAACTCTGGAATATTGAATAAAAATGTGCGAGATACCCTTCTAGCATTGTGAAATATGCATCTGTTATTAGTAATTACTACCTATTATTGCGTCTTGCACATTATATTTCGATGATTCTAGATCTGCTGGCAGTTCCATTCCGTCGTAGCATACACCCAGGAGCATTATCGCGCCTTGCCCGGCTTTGAACATGACTTCTCGGGAATGATGACGTCGTTGATATGATTCGGCTTGAATTAATACTAATAATATTCATGATGATAAGTTGGCTTAGGCCGTGCAGTCGAGTTCAAAGCTCCAACTTGGCTCTGAAGCTGGAAAGCTGGGCACTCCCCACCGTGAAACGCTAGGTAAAACGATCTACGACTGCATGGACCGCGGAATACGATTTCTACGATATCAGGCCTAAGTTTTACCCCATGACCAGGTATCTTGCCGATCTCACTATACTGCATCTGGCAAAGCTTCGAAAAGATACCTCTGGAAAACAGCCCCTGCAAGCCTCCTTGGCTAGCGCGTAACGTGACCTAGCAGTTAAACTTGCCCTAGACACCATAGTTGCCACGGAGGTGGGCCCCGGCTCCGGGGGACCGATCCCTGGAACTGTCTGGGCGAATCGATTTCCAGGAAACCCCCCTATTTACATAGATAGATACAGGATCTCGCGAAGAAAGTATCCGAGATCTACCAGGGGCGATCATCGCGCGCGCACACACGTAGGTACACTTCTATGGCGAGATCCAATAGCACACAGAAGCAAAGTAGGTAAACAGCCATTGCATCATCTCAGCTGATTCACGCCTAGCTATCTGGGTTCGCAGCATTGACCCATCGGCTGCAAGGTCTATATGAATGCATCTACACGATGAAATATCCGGTATACTAGATTGGGCCTGGATATCAGTGTGGACCATCTTATATCTCATATTAGACACTGTAAAGAAGTCACCACGCAGGCCATGTATATACCACTACAGTATATCCCAAGCAATAATAAAGATTTGTGTCAACACCCAGAAGCCTAGCAGACTTGAAGGACTATGTCAGACTTCATTTCAACGTGAACAAGCCATCTTGGTGAATTAGGTTGGTTATTTGATTCAGTGGTGGGTATCTCATCCTTTATCTGTGCCGTCTACAGAGAGTCCTACAGCCGACAACATGCTCTCTATCGTTACCGAAAGTACAACAAGAGAGAGTATATGGTTGCTTAATGTAAAGCTAACTAACCTGCTCCTATCTGGCGAATCTCATAGACCTTAAGTGTATTATAAAACAGAGGAAGCCATCATGCGCTCCTATGTTATTGTATGGATAGAATTTTGCCCCTCGAGAGAACAGCTAGAAAGCAATCACAAATTGAAGACGCTAAGCCCTTATGTTTACTATACGTAGAATAGGCCGCGTGTTGGTTTGCATACGACTGCGGTTTGGTTCATGCGATGTAGTGCGGCGGGCAAACCCAACGTCTCTGGGCAATCATATACCCTCACCCGGATCTACATTGAGCCCATAGTACATGTTGTAAGTTGCTGTTGCATGAATGATGACGGCATGCCCACCTGTAATACGGGTTGTAGTGGACACGGAAGACTTGCCGGGAGAAACGACATAGGACGACGATGGGTTCAGAACCCCATGTCTCGCCCCTATACTCTTTCAGGAGAACGACAAGACCTATCACCATGATAGACAGGTTCGTCAAAGTCCCCGTCTACGAGCATTCACCATAAGCATCATATGGCAAGTGAAACAAGGCACCAAGCCAGTGGCCTTGGTATAGAACGTTTGAGCACGCATTGGCAGACCTGAACTGCCTGGATATCTACCTAACTGGCTCCGGCTTCTCGACCTGAACTTTTTTTTTCTCTCGTATCTAGCTACCCACGTCACACGCAGTAGCCCTAGATGCAACACACTTGGCCAACTGACCATGAAAATCAAGAGGCCTTCAAGAGGTCATCATTATGCCACCAGCCCAAATCCGTCCCTCACATGATGACTTCATTAGCGACATCCTGCGGAGGGGGTTATCGTTAGCTATATATCACGTGGCAGTGTGTGTGTATGGATGTGAGCATGGTACGTACCCTCTTCAACTCCTTGAAGGGCAGGCAGACGCAGTTCTGCACGCGGATCTCGTCTCCGACGCCGCATTCCTTGCCGAGGATGGTTATGCTCTGCACCTTGACGCCGTTCTTGACGATGCTGGTCGTGTGGCTGTTGACGGGCGTGGGCGTGCCCTCGACGCGGGCCCAGGCGCCGACGCGGCTGTTCCAGCCGACGATCGAGTAGAGCACGCAGGCGTCGTGCTTGATCTCGGCGTCTTCGAGGACGATGGCCTCCTTGACCCGCGCGCCGGCACCGATGGTCGCGCGGGGGCCGACCGAGACGTTGGGTCCGAGCTTGGCCGTGGGATCTATGTGCGCGGACGGATGGATGAAGACCGGGGGGATGATGTTGGGCGAGGGCTTGGCGAGCTCCTTTGCGCCCGACTGGTATGCCTTCTGCAAGTACAGCGCATTCGCTGGGACGGCAGAGCCGGCTGTCTTGATTTGGCGCCAGAAATCCTTGGTCTCGTACACGAAGAACTGCTTGCTATCCGCAAGGTCACCCAGTATATCCTGCTCGAGCCGGATGACCTCGTTCTTGCGCTGTTCGTCGTCATCTTCGTCCGCCATGAAGCTCGATTCGAGGTTTTCGGATGAAGGGTAGGAAACGAGTCGGGGTCGCTCTGTTCGTCGCTTGATGGCGGTCTTAATACTAGGGAAGATGGCATCAACGCTGAAGAGATAGACACCGCAGTTGATGAGATTCGAGATGTGGCCCTCGGGCTTTTCGACGTAATGGAGGACCCGACGAGAGTGTTGATCCGACACGATGCAGCCGAAGTTGGTGGCAGCATCCTCGCTCACACGCGTACCCAGAATCACCGCCTCCGCGTCCTTGTCGTCGAACAGCTTCGCCATCTCGTTCAAGGGGAAAGAACAGCACACATCAGAGTTGAGGACGAAGATGCGCTCGGGTCGGCCTTTGAGGATGGCATCTCGGAAATGGTACAGACCGCCGGCTGTACCAAGGGCCTGGTATTCTCGCAGGTACTTGATAGGTAGGTTGGGGAATTCGGTGGCGGCCTCCTTGATGAAGTCCTTAAAGACAGATTCGTCGTAGTAGCCGATCATGCAAACCTCCTGGATACAGGGGACTTTCGCAATGGCGGTCAGGCAGTGCCAGATGATGGGGTGGCCGGCGACATCGAATAGAGGCTACCGTGGTCAGCACGCTGCCAGCTGCAGAGTCAAGGCGAATTGGGCTCGCAAACCTTGGGGACATCGAGCGACAGAGGGCGAAATCTAGTTCCTCGCGAAGGACCTCCAACCTGGCGAAAGTCTTAGTGGGGTTCCCGTCAGGGCTGATAGACATTCTTGGGAGGGATACGAACCAGGATGATGGCTTTAGTACCTTTGCCAGCACCGTTGGCTTTCTCTCGGTGAGGTACTTGAAGCATGTTGACTGCGAGGGAGGTATACGGAAAGGTGATGTGAGTAGATCTGAAGAAATATTAAGTCATAAAGAGACAGGCGCGGTAGACTGGTTGTTTCAAGACGGCCACACGAAGTTGCCAGCGTTGTCTGGTCCCCCGAAATTCTTCAGGTTCAACTGCTTCAGGTGTAAGTTGATTGGGGAAATGTGGATTGACAGGGATACCATGGAATTCGTGCAGGCGCCGATGGCCCATTCACCTCAAATCATGTGGAGCACCCGCCATCGCCAATTGGTGGGCAGGGATTGAACCTTGAATCGGGAGGAATAACCATATGCCGATGCAAGGGCTGAGATCAGCTCGGGGATCCAATAAACCTCACCTCTAGGACTGAAGACACCTATTATGAATACAGTAACATTATAGGTATTGGATACTACACCTCACCTATCTTAGCCTTGACAAGAAGGCGCCCTAGTGACATGATGGGCACCTAAGGATCGCCTCGAGCTGGAATGTGCGC
The DNA here is from genome assembly GCA_000966885.1 of Xylaria sp. JS573. Classification (NCBI taxonomy): domain Eukaryota; kingdom Fungi; phylum Ascomycota; class Sordariomycetes; order Xylariales; family Xylariaceae; genus Xylaria; species Xylaria sp. JS573. The sequence continues at coordinate 481,031 of JWIU01000023.1, read as the reverse complement.
TTAGACCGGATACTCAGGTTGGACTGGACCGACTGATCACAACCTAGAGCTGGGGTTGAATTTGTGACCAGTACATGAGATCAGCGATGATCATAACATAGCATAGTCGTTCAGACACTTAGCTTTGACTACTTCACAAGCGCGTCAAAGACCCATTGCATATTCTTCGTCAACATTGATAAAATCAGTGCCTGCCGTAGAGGTACCCCTCCTTAGACTGCCTTGAGCGCAGCATCCGGGCTTCACAGCACTGTTTTGTGCCATTATAATTGCTTCTGATACAATAGTTTCAGACCTGATTCAACTCAGATCCAAGACCTGAAAATCCCATCTATTTATCCTCCGTGCTCTCGTCTTTCGCTAGGTCATGCTCCTTCAACAGAGCCGTAATCTCGTCTGCACTCCAGAGACGGTGGTAGATCTTGCCGTCTTTGGTCTGTCCCACCGTTGCAAACTCAACTATATGAATGTCAGCATCACATCGGAAGCGCTATGTGATATAGAGATCGGAAGCTTACTCTTCTCACTGCTCAGCTTAGTTGAATCCATGGTCTTGCTTAACACCTTGACTGCCATGCTACAAGCCTCCTTCAGCGTGCAGTCCTCCTTATAGTCCTGCTTGAGCAAGCTGGAGGCGCTTGCATTGTTGGCACCAGCACTCGTTGCCTTCCAGCCACCATAGTTACCCGAGGGGTTGCTAAGATAAAGCTGGAATTGCCGCTGGGGGTCCCAACCCGCATAGATGAATGATACGCCAAACGGCCGCAGTCCACCATGCTGGGTATAGCCTTGCTTGAGGTCGCATAGTCTCCGCACCAGCTGCTCACATGGGATGTCTTCGTTGTAGGTCAGAAGATACCGTTGGGCGGCTTGTCGGGCGTAGTTGATGAGGATGTTCGCATCGGCCGTCATGCCTGCTACTGCGCAGATCATGTTACTAAATCGTATTAGCATCACACAACTGAATTTATGGCACAACATAGAACCATAATGCGTACTCATTCAAGATATAGAGCTTCTCCGCAGAGGTATCCTGCTCCAACAACTTCGACGTGACCTTGCGCTCGGCGGCTAGAACGATGCCATCTTTCGCAAGGATTCCGATGGCAGTACCGGCGTGGGAAATGGCTTCAAGAGCATATTCGACCTGGTAGAGACGACCTTCGGGTGAAAAGATGGTGGTCTGTAAGATAGATAGGTAAGCGGCTAGCCTCAGACCAAAAGGCGGGTAGCTTGTGAACTTACTCGGGAATCGTAGCGGCGAGACATGATGGCAGATTCGGCCGCAGGGAACAGTTGACGCAATGGAGGCTCGGTTTTTTTATTTTACTATCAGGCGAATAACAGGCCGAAAGGTAGCAGCTGACACAGCGTATGTCGGTGGTCGGTTGGTTGCGATGTTGTTGTGAATCGAGTTTGGGGAAGGCTCTCAAACCTGGGCAAGCAAGGCCAGCAGCCAGCAGCTAGGCAAGAGCTTCAAACGCGTACATTGATTGCGATTTGAGAGGCCCAAGCTTCCGGAGCTGAGGCGCCTGTGGCTGTGCGGCGACGAAGATACCGACTGCATTGCATGTAGGTTAGCTGGTTAGGTAGTCGGTACCTGTCCTGGGCTGCGTAAGCCACACGACTTTCCAGCCCAGGCATCTACCTAGGTACCTCAGTATGTAGGCAGGTACCTAGGGACATGACCGCAAGCTCAGGTCGAAGCTTCCCCCGCACTGCTTATCTGATTGGGCCACACGGCGCATCGTCTCTGGTCCGTGCTTAGAAATTGTACCTAGCAGGTGTACTTGACTTGAGTATTTTCCCTTCCAAACCTCCACCCGCCATCTTTTCCCCATCTCACCAAAACATTCACCGGAGTCACGTCACCATCTGACACAAGCGTCGGCGAGCCGCATTGTTCTCTACGCGCACGCCAACATCCAGTAGCCAGTGTCGCGACACCCATCCTATTCTTTTCGCCATCTTTCCAGTACAGGAACACCACCCCTAGATCCAGCAATTGGGTCGCGTGTTTACGTCTACGCGCGATTTGGCAGACCTCTGGTTTGGGAGTAGCGCGTATAGTTTGGGCCAAAGGGAAGGAGCTGGATCTTGTCAGGTGCCAGGAGTGATTTCAGTCACATCCTAGTTGGAGATTCTGCTTCTTTTCCCACCTCGACTTCCCGTCAGGTCATAATTCAATCCAGCTCTGTAGTAGCCATGACTGTCTAAAGAGTGCTGTCAATTCACAAATTCGCAACGTAGACCCAACATCAAGCATCACCTATTCAGAACTCAGAAGAACAATACCTTGCGACCGACTAGCATAGCTTGTCGATCAGGATGTCTGGTAAGCGCACCATCCGTCGCATTTATGCGACAAGAAGCTCCGTGTCATCGGCCGCAGCAGCAACCTCCCCCGACGTACCCAAGCTTGTTTCTAGTCGTAACCTACACTCTGCCCCTCTCAAGACCGCACTCAGCAGTACCCGTCATCTAACACATCCATTCTTCACAGGTGAACAAGAACCCCGCCGATCAGTGCGTGCAACTAAGGGCCAGCACACCAAGGCTTTCGACCAACTCGAGAATGGGCCCGAGCCACCTAAGAGACGCCAGAGCAAGAAGGGGGGCAAGAAAGCTGCTGAAAAGGACGACAAGCAAGAAGAGGATGAGGAGATCATTCGCTGCATCTGTGGTGCAACGACCCAGGACGATGACGACGCGAACGAACCTTGGATTGCCTGCGACAAGTGCGGTGCTTGGCAACACAACGTCTGTGTGGGCATGAGTGTTTTCACTGAAGATTTAACTAAGGATTACTTCTGCGAACAATGCGCCCCCGAAGACCACAGAATTACGCTAGAGGCCATCAAGAAGGGAGAGAAGCCGTGGGAAGGCCGTCGACACAAATACGAAGAAGAGAAGAAGCGAAAGAAGGGCAAAGGGAAGGGCAAGGGGAAGCGTGCCAGCGATCATAAGGAGCATGCCTCGCCGAGTGCTACAAATGCCAAAGCGAAACCATCCCCGACTCCTGATGTGAAGAAGGAAGAGAGTGTTCCTGAACAATCTACCAAAGGGAAGCGAAAGTCGCGCGACCACTCCCAGGGACCACATAACAAGCTTCGCAAAGTTACTGAGACTCAAGCCGTTCCTTCAGCGCCGAAATATACTGCTCCGAGCGACCTCCCCGACAGTATCCAGAAGCTTGAGGGTACGCGAAGACAGGCCGCGCTAGGCCTCCAGAAGTCGCTCGATGCCGCCTTCGACCAAGCAGAGAAGAAGAAACTCTACACCCCTCCTCAAGGCGTGGCCAAGAAGAACGTGACTGAGCGCTTAGCCATCGAAATCGAGCGAGCCTTCCAAGATACACACCCGAACAGTTCACACAATGCGTCCCAGCTTCGAACATTGTTTTTCAGTCTCAAGCACAATGTTGAGTTGGCATCTCGGGTGCTAAATAGAACTTTGCCACCCACATCGTTTGTAGTGATGACTGGCGACGAGCTTGCTACCAAGGAACTGCAGCGTGAAAATGCTGAAATGAAGGCTCGTGCAGAGAAGCAGTCTATCATGATCACTGAAGATGTCCCTCGTGTTCGGCGAACACACAAAGGCGAGGAAATCGTCGAAGCAGATAACGTCGCTGTTGAGACAGACGAGACACCGGCCAATATACGCCGTCCGAGTGTTAGAGAATCATCTGAGGCCGGGAATGCGAGTGAGTATGGCGTGTCATCAAACCAAGGAGGGGAGATATCCACCAATGCTAGTGGTCGGGCTGGTTCGTCAAGTGGGCCTCTCAGAGTCGATACTCAAATGCCCCAACATTCGCCCAAGCAGACCGATTTCGATATTGGCAAGGTCTTTTCAAGCGTTCGTTCGCCTTCAGCATCTCACCAGAGACGGGCGTCCACACAGGTGAAATCGAATGGTCCTGGCGATGACCCCGAGGTTGACCGGCTGCTTCAAGACGATGGCAACGAGTCCCCGCCATACTCGCCGTCTGAGGACATTGACCCTGACGTCGTATGGCGCGGTCCCCTCACCATGACAAACGTAGCCGACATTCCCACCATTGCAAAATATGTCGGCGGTGCAGATCTCAGCAAAGTGAAGGGTATCCCCTGGAAGGATCTGATTCCTCCGCTGCTGACAGTCGCCGGTCGGATTCCCGAAGAAAAGGCTATTCCGTACCTCTGTGGTCTAAGATACAACAACCAGATTGACTTGGTCATTACTAGCCTATCCCCCGCCAATCCTGTAGACCCGAACGCGCGTAAGCAGTTCTCGGCTGTCATCGACTACTTCCAGTCGAAAAAAAGGTACGGCGTCGTTGGTGAAAGGAAGTTGGGCAATGTTAGAGACACATATTTGATTCCTGTTCCGGAGGGAGATGGGCCGATTCCAGAGCCGATGCAGAACCTCGGTGATCATCTCATTCCCCTGCAGCGGACAGAGCCGATGCTCTTGATGGCCTTCGTCGTTCGAGATGAGAAACAGAACCAAATACCTATGGATCAGCAGAAAACCGAAATTCAGCAAGCTACTCCCTCGGCGGCAGCAGCGGCGGCGGCGGCAGCCCAGGGCACGCCCGTGCCAACAAGGAGCTCGTCGACATCGGGACCAGCCTGGTCGCCTGCCACTCCCCAGGCCCCCTACAGCAACCCAAGCCTACCCACGCCACAGTATAGTCAGACTCCGATTCCACCGCCCAAAATTCCGGGCCACCCAACTCCACCATTGCCGCAACCGCGCATGGCCCCATCGGGTACCCCAACGCCAGTGAATCAAGACCCGAATCTTAACGCTATGCGCGCCGCGCAGGCTGAGGGTGAGATGAAAGCTCGCCAAGTTCTTGGCTCACTGTTTCCAAGCCCTACGGTCACGTTCTTGCTTCCGCACGCTGCCCGCATGAAGGAAGGCGAATGGAACGCAGTTCGACGCTGTCTTGAGCGTGACCCAAGAGCGCGTGAGGACCTCCAACTTCTCAGCAAACTCTTAACCGAAGAGGGGAACAATGCTCGCAAGAACGGACAACAGCCAAATACGGCATCTCCCGGTGTTGTGCAAACCACACTCGCTGCAGCTACGAACATGCCACCGGGCCCTACCCAGGCACCGCAGCCAAAGGTTTAAACCACACCCTACTCACCTACAAAGATCGTTCTGTTCGATTATGTATTTGTCTAGCTTAATATATATAAGCTTTGGTCACTGCTATCCTCACGACTCATCAGGCGGACGCGTTCCAGAAAGAACGCCTCGACTCGGATCCGTTTACGTGACCTTCAGACCCAACTACGTAAACATGGCAGTTCCCAAAATACACCCAATACGTGCTCGACCTGGATCAATCCCATACGATTGTTGATCATGAGCATGCCATGGCAGACTCCGTCACTGATAAGATCTTCGTAACACTTTTGGGTTGGTCTGGGCGATGGAATGCGTCTAGCACCATTCCATTTTGACCATTGACTCTGACCTTCACCCGACGTAAAATCTATGTTTGTTATTGTGAATATGGTATGTTTAGGCACCCCATTAAACCCCCGTACTCGCATACTGAGAATCTCGAGTTTATTCATGGTTCGAGGAGCTAAGATTTCTCCAGACTTGCGCGCATCTGAGGACCGGAAGTCCTTCGGGTCGCTCGTTCCCCAGAGGCTCAGAAGATAGCCTGGGAGCGCAGATCGACGTAACCACCTTCAGTTTGTCAAGGCTTTCCCACCTCACCCTAGCCAGACACTCATTCCGACACGTTAGGCACACTAGAAGGGATAGGCATAGGAGACACGGGACAAAATCTTGCCAGCTGATGACGGAGGCATACGTCAGGGAAGGAAAATTGAGCGCCAAGCAGGTTGATTGGCATAACGCGACGGACACCAGGCAGTCAAGCTCGCGGGATGGAATAGGTATTCAGGTTGTTGGGAGGATCTCGGTTTTGTAATGCTAGCTACCACTTCAACTAGGAAGTGTGTAAATATGTACGGAGTCTAATGCATAATTGCTCTAAAGCTCATAATTTCGTTACGTGTGATTTTCGGACATGGTCCCATTTCCGCGCCCTTCATACTTGGTCTGCGGTCAACTCGATGATCTCGTCTGGTCCAGCCAGTCATTAGAACCCGTAATGTCATCCGGAAAATAGCATGATGATCTGTTTTTTTTTTTTTTTTTTTTTTTTTTTTTTTNTTTTTTTTTTTTTTTTTTTTTTTTTTTTACTCTGTTTTTACCTTCCATCCTCTCAGCCCTCCTTTACGCTGCAGCCAGGACCGTCAGCGCAACCAAAAGCCCCTCTGGTCCCCCAAGATGGCGGGCCGCCGCAGTGTGCGTAGGCCATACGCCCCCATCCGGTTGCGTCCCGCTCCGGCTGTAGCTCGTAGAAAACGTAGATAGAGTGCCGTTGTTCGACCCAGCTGTGGTAGTAGCAGCAGCAGGAGTAACCGGGCCCGCCGGCTCCCCGGCTGTTGTCGCTACCCCGGCTCCGAGAGGCAGAGTCGAGTTTGTTATAAACGACGTGGATAGCGAACCGCTCCCTCCGACGGCCGTCCCGTTCCCCCACCTCACTGCGCTGTCCGGTACTATATCCCCTCTTGCCGTTGTCATCCACGTCCCCGTCCCAGTCCCCGTCCCAACCACCTCCATCGTCCTTGGGGACGTGAACGGCACCGTCGTCTCCGCGCCGCCCGCGCCATCTTCTGCGTACGGGCGACCGCCGATTGGATACGTGACCGTCACCGTAGCAGTGGTAATATGACCACCGGCGCTGCCGCTGCCTCCATCACCATTACACGCAGAAGTACTACTACACGCCTCCTCCTCCCCATCCTCCTCCGCCGCCGCTGTGACCGTCTCCACCACCGTAGTCGTGACGGTGGCGGTGGTGGTGGTGAAGCCGTAGGGCACGGCGGTCGGGCTCGCGAACGCCGGCAGCGAGGACAGGCCCACGTAGGTCTCGACCACGGTGTAGGCGTGCGCGGCGAGGCCCGCGGCGCGGGGGAGCGTCAGCGTCGTCGTGAAGGTGCTGCGGAGCGTGCAGGACGGGCAGTCGCCGGATACGCAGGGGGCACTGGGTGTGTTAATCGATGGTCTTATCGGGTATGGGCTAAGCCGTTTCTGAATGGCTGGGAACCCCGAAGGTTTTGGGAATAGGCAGTGTCGTTCTTCTGGAATGCCATGGTGGAGTTTAGAGGGGGGTTAGGGTACGTACTGCTGTAGGAGACGTGCATCCCTGGCGCGCCTAGTCCCGTGGTGGCTTGAGCTGTGGCCAGAGGAGATGGAGGGGTCGTGATGCCGCTAGCTATGGACGTTGATGTGGGCGGAATTTCGATGCATTCTGTAACGACGGATATGCTGTAAGAGAATCGTTGCGCGAGAACTGCCGTGCTGAAACCAAGGATTAGGAGTGCGAGTGAAAAGGGGTTCGTGAAGCCCATGGCAAGTTCGTTGATAGCTTATACCCTGGCGGGTTTTCGGCTTTGCGTAGATAGAGGGATAGCCAGAGAGATTTTAACTACGGCATATGTCACGGTAGAGTAGGTAATCCACGCGCATCACGTCTGCCGTATGGACATATTTATAATCCATACTACTCCCCGAAACCTTACCCGTTCAACCTCCTTATTTAGTCGACGGCATGTGTGAATAGCTTCTTGACGAAAGCGTAACTCGGCCATCGTGGAGTTAGTGTGGCATCGACTTCCTAGGAATGTATGGAGGCACGTTGCGGTGTCTCAGATGCGTTTGCGGGCTGGGCTACATTGCTTACCTGACACGCCTCCGGCAGGCGGGGCGGCTGAGACATCACCAGCGGCACGGTCCGTCCTTGCATCGTGAATCTCATGCTTACAAGCTGCAGCGATTGCGTGGTAGTGGTTCACGTGTACTAGAATGCGGTAACGGGGCTGGTGCATTTTTCTGCACGATGAGTCTCTTCAGGATTATGATACCTACCATTATGACGACGTGAAGCCATCTAACCTAGGCAATTCTCCGTCAACGGCCATTCGTGGATACATACCCCCACTGGCTTTTCTGTTCTACTGGAACTATGGGCATTCTGCAGAGACATTTCGGTATTCGGCGTTTAGCCATCGATATGAAAAGTATGAAGCCGATCTTCAGATACAGACAAGGTGTTATAGATGAATGACGATGGTATTGGCTACTTACACTCGCATCAAACCATACGACCGACGATGACGAGTCAAATACAAGCAGCAGTGGCCTCTGTATGTTCTTATACGTCGAGATATGGTTCCCCTATTAAAGTGGAAGCAGCAAGAAAGAGTTCTTCTCAGTCTGTGGCTAATGTAACTCCACATCTATCAAGAAGTAGCGCCGGTGGCTCGGAATCGAACACTGGGGCCAGGATACAGAGCATCCAGTAAGCTACCTCTCATCCTGGGTTAGGTATGAAAGTTTTCGTGGGGCCTAGGATAACGTCAACCCACCCGAGTACTAACTCCAGGACGAGATTTGGGAATCCTTTGGGTCTGTCTATCGCGCCAGTTCAGCCAAGTAAAGATACAAGCGGCAATACACCTTTAGATTCACCTACGGGGGAATTTCGAGATATCTCTGAGTCTAAAGGACTTTCAGATGAATGTAGTTCCAAAAGAATCAATACTTCCCCAAGTTCAAGGGGTCGCAAATCGTCGCCATCTACGACAGGTCCTAGAGGTTGTTCGGCTCGGTCGAGTAAGGAGACCAACGACCCCTCTTTTTCTTCTTTAGGGAAAACCATAACACTCCCTCACTCCGAAGGAAGCTCAAATTACAGCTCTTCCTATGAAAGTAATTTACCTTCTACTAGAGTGAGAAGAACTTTGACAATGCTTGCTACAGTTACTAGATCAACTCTAGCACAATCAAGTAGAGAGTCAAGTCGTATCTCTCCGACCTCTCCCGAAGGTGTTGTCTCAACCTTGACTCAACCAAATACAGTATCGGCCGGGGGATCATCATTTTATGACATAGACTCAACCACCAACTTATTAGAGTCACATGAGGAGTCAAGTGACGGTACCTTATGTGCTTCCTCAACAGTAGGCACTTCGTGTGCGACCACATCATGGTAGGGGCGACCACCCCGCACCACACCTACTAGACCCCCCCGGCCTGGCACCCCCTCGACCTCCTCACACACACATACACACACACACACAGCACGGATATTGTCCTCGCAGACTTTGATGGTCTTTGCTAGCCTCGCTATAGGTAGTCATTGTAGCCGTCGCGAATTTCAGGGGTCCAATGCGTGTGTCCTTCGCCTGTGATAGACCAACGGTATTCATGATCTTACCATGCATCATAAGACCCCACTAGCCTAAAGACAAGTACCCCTTCCTTTTCAGCTATCACAACGGACGTTAACCCAAAGTCTCTAGACAGCAGCCGCCCGCCTCCCCGTAGCATTTAGGTTACTCCAAATCGACTCGCACTTTGCTCCAGCGTGTCAGCATCATCCTCATCATCACCTCTGGGACCAGTTACACAGCTAGTCAGACAATGTTATCCTCAAGCCCCCCTGAACCAAGCTCGGATGCTTCCACTCTGCTGGAGACGACAGCATCCACGGCTAGCTTGACAGCAATACTGCCAAGCTCGACCGGGTCTACTACTTCCACAGCTCCGTCGTTATCTTCAGTCTTCCTCGGCATTAAACCAGAGCTTACAAACAACACTATTATTACTCCCTGTGGAATGGATTCAGGGCTGATAACTCGTGTTGAAGTCCCAGCCCCCTCAAATTCTAATGCCTTGGATTTGTTGGCAACTCGACAGACCCAAACCCGAAAAATGTGCGAACGCCCGAGTCTAAACACATCAAAGGCCAGGGACAATTGAATAACGTCCGAATGGCCCTCTCTGTCAATACAGGAGTACCTTACATCAACAGTGCAGACTTTCGTGCCGGTTCGTTCAGTGCAACCTTCTCCGTTGTTGACAAAAGCTTGATCTAGAGAAATGAGAGTTTCTACAATGGGAAATCCTCTTTCTGCCAACTAATGCCAGTGAGGTATACGCCACTTTTACTGATGCAGGCAGGCCGTTCAATCCAACGCCCATAAACATTGTTGTCTACACAAGTATGTGCACACAGTAAACACTGGGACTATGCAGGTGGCAGTACTGATATGTTGACAAATATTTCACTAATTAAATCTACTAGTATTTCAGCTATTGAGTATAGTACTGCGCCTAGTACTAAAAGTGCTAAAGAGTCGAGCTCTATTTCAGGGGCTAAGCCTACCACGTCCTCCGCAGGAACAAACACCTCACCTGAAAGTACAACAACACACCAGTATCATTAAATTATGGTAATACTACATCCTCTATAGCTCTTACGATAACTACTCCTGCTCATCTCACTGTACCTAACCATATAGCATCCGATTCTAGTATCATTTATATCTCGATCGAAGGGAGTGTTACAACGACTGACCCTCCTAACAGTATTACAGCCGATGGACCTGGTACTGGTAGTGCTACAAATAAGTGAAGTACTACTGAGAGTTATTTGAGCGACTCGTCCACTGCATCTATTGCAACATATACTAGTACCTTTCAAAGCGAAGCACCTACGTCGAGTTCAAGCACATCTATTCCTCCAGACACCATCTCATCGAGTACTAGAACTAGTAGCTTGGAATCTACTGACATCAACCATACGAGTGTATCGAAAAGCATGCCATCGGAGAGCGCTAATCAAACCAACAGCTATACTTCTACATTTGACCCGGGTGACTCCAGCAGTAGCTCGAGTAATGCAGTCTCTTCTGGTTGTACAAGCGAGTTGCAGTCCAGTATTAGTACGAGGACAAACGTGGATATTCATATTTCAACCACTTTAGACGGGTTTCCAACTACTTCAACGGAGATAAATACCTCAACGGGGTCGGAAGTTGGCTCTGACATGGAAACAACAACGACAATGACTAAAGAGAGAAGTTCATTTTCCAGCAGCCCTTTTCCTCCACGCAAAGGAGTTCTATAACCACTTCTACAAATACTGGTTATTTCTCTTTATCAACAGCGACAGGCAGTTCCGAAGCGGCTCCATTTACAAGAAGCTCTACCACAGCGAGTGCATCCACGGTTCTCCCATCGAAAACTAACGACTCAATCATTACTACTAGGTACTACGGCATTTATTTCTCCAAACAGTGCTAGCAGCTCACTCATTATGGTGTTTTCGAATATCTCCTTCGACAGTTCGACTAGCCTGTCTACAACTACATCAAGTGATATAGCCACTAGGATTTCCACTGTCAGCATTTTATCCGATTCTTCTACGATGAGCACATCTAGGTCTAGGGTTACAAGTAGTTCCACGTCCGTAACCTAACCATCATCAACAGTGAAAACTACCCTAACACCATTTTATCCCGAAGTATATCTATTATGGTTAGCATACAAGTTCCGCAACGACTAGTAGTCAACACACTTCGATAACTTCAACATAACACCTAGTTTCTTCTAGTTCTGGAATTAGCAGTATTACTGTCACATCAATTATCCAAAAGACCTCTACAAATTCGCTCACGTCAGGTAGTTCCCTGACGAGTAGTAGTTCTACAACGACTGTGGCACCGGCCTTACCTATCAGTACTTCATATACCAGCACAACAGCATCTAACACTTCATTACCAATTATTGTTTCAGCACCAAGCACCTCTTCTATAGGTATCGAGTGTTAGGTCTGTCTACAGCTACGCCTACTACTACCTAGTTCAGTACTTCTTCAAATCCCACTTCTTCACCGAGTACCGGCTGAATGTCATCGAACACTTTATCATCTAATATTTCAGTATCCACGACAGATCCAATGACAACCATCGCCACCACAGCGTCGTCTAGTAGTCTAAGTCGTCTGGTACAACACTATTATGGGCCACTTCCACAACTATAAGTGTAGTTATATCTACTACTACTTCACCACTCACTTTATCATTAGCGACTTATATTCTACAAAAAATATTCTTGCATCAATCAACTGAGTTACAAGTAATGTTACAAATTATTCATGACTTCAACATCAACTACAACGACGATTACAATAACGTTCGACGTTCACAACCACCCTGTCTACATCACATGCAAGCTCATCTACCTCAAAACGCAACTACAACGGTGCCAAGAACGATCCCGATAAGTTCTGGCCATACATCATGTAGAAACATTGGCTACACAACTATTACACGAGGCTACACTGGCTCCGTCGTATCAGCAACGACGATCCAGTCGAGTGGGACGGCGGGAAAAACGGTAATTATCCAGATACCTGTGAGTATTAAATGCCAGACAGTCTTCTCACGCAGCTGCGAACGAGTTTGTCAACTACTGTTGATTGGCCACGCTTTGCTAACCACAAACGCCCAAGCTACCTACCCTAAACTACGACCCCTTGGCTATATCATCCAGGGAACGTCTTTCTACCGGGTCAACGCCACGATGGGCGCGCCATCCAGGCGACCGGCTACGACGTCGGGGACAACCTTCTCCACGGGGCCGCCGGAATCTACCCTTCGAACCTGATCCGCATCACGGCCAGCGGCGAGTGGAACGTCCTGGGCTCGTTCAACCTGACGGCCCGCCGGCCGCCGGCGACCTCTACTGAGATGACGTGGACGAAAATATATGCATGTAAGCTCATTCCGCGCCGCGCAGATTTGCCTCCCTGCATACTAGCGCAACGGACAACACCTCCTGCCTGACCCCTTGCGTTCCCCGTTTCCTGGCACACGTGTACTGCAGAGGACACCCCCCCCCCTCCCCCGCCCATCTCTCTCTCTCCCCCCCTAACGTCCCCCATACACGCCCCAAGCCACATCTCCATGTACCTCAGAGTCGCCGATACCGACCCCTTCCATCCTCGTATCCCAGACCGGGGGCACGTTTCGGCGGGCAAGTGCCGGGGTGCAGTTCGACCTCGACCTTGCGGCCCAGGTCCTCCGACGTCCAAGTCGGACGTGGCGAGCAACGTACCGTATCGGCGCTGCCGCCCGGACCCGGGTACCGGCTAGGCCTACCTACGTGCGCCGCGGCGGCAACCCACCTACCTACCTACCTACCCATACGGGCTCGTGTACGGGGCCGCCGCCAAACGACCGCATCTACCTCGCGCGGCTGAGACCGCACCGGCGCCGACGGCGGCCCAACCGCCACCATCCACGCCGGGGGCGCCGTGTACGCCTCTGACGATGGTTACCGCGAGTTGGATGATTTTCTGCCACGACTTTTCTTTTTCGTTCCGTTTATTTCTGGATGTCTGTCTATCTATCTGCCGGTCGCTATTTTCGTCCCTCAGTCTGTTTGTCTATTGAAAGGGGCCCGGGATTTCCGGTTGGTTCCCGTTACAAAACGTTACTTTTTTCCACGTTCGAGCGGGCGACTGGCTGGTGACGCTCGTATTGCTGACTTGCCGCTTGCCACGGTGTCCGGCTCCGTGAACGTCAGTGGCGAGATCTGGAGGTTCCCGCTGCCCGCGCATGGCACGACTGTCGTCAAGATATCGAATGGACCGATATCGACCAGCAACGATGGTGCGCGACGTACCAAGGCTAAGAATCTTTAGTCACAGCACGAAACCCGGATATAGTAGGGAAATTGTCAACTGAATTAGGCCCTTTTTTTCTTCTTTTCATTCACTGGTATTCTAATTTTCTATCGTACGATCTTGGCGACACACGAAGTTAAGAGTCGACTCTTGAGTTGTTACTGGCCCCCTCTCGTCCTCCTCTGGGTCACTAGTAGCACTATACTACGTAGTAAGTAGTAAGTATGAACACATCTCTTCCTCCGCTAGACCTGTCTATGTGTCTCTCTGTCTGCCTATATCTTTCGAGACGGTCCCCACCTGGTGACTGCAGGAAAGGACGGGCCACCCTGTCGTAGACGGCAAGGGTCGCCGGACACGTCGTGCGCTTGATCGAATTGTTATCTGGCAGATGCGGTTATGGGTGTCACACATCATCAGGCTAGAACAGGCGGGATTCGCACCGGCCACATCGCGGACAGTCGACGCTCCACCGTTACCAGTTATGACCACCTCTTCTCTCTCTCTCTCTCTCTCGGATCAGAGGTGAGTCTATCTGTATCAGGGGCGTGGTCCCGCAAATACCAAGCACGACAGCCTGGACTGCAGCAGTAGCAGCAAGCAGCAGGACCGTGCAGTCCATCTTCAGGAACGGAGAACGCAGATAGGCACAGTACATAGAACCGTCACTGGCTGACCGAGAGAGAGGCCTCCAGCCTCCTACCTTTTCCGTCGAGCGGCGGCGAGAAGAAGGGGGATCCATTGTCAAATCGGGATATCCCTTTTCGACACCTTACATATGTATGTATGTATGTTTAGATGTATGTAGATCCTGTTGGAATGAGATGGGAAACCCGGGGGGGTGGCTAGAGGCGAGGCGGGAAAGCCCCAGATCAAGGAAAGAGGCACATACATCGTTAAGGTCATCACCTGCTGCGCTTGGTATTTAGTATATGCTGGAGATCGATCGCGTCTAATAGGCCGGGACCGAGGCTTCCGGGCCGTTGGGCCCACGGACCAGCGCTCGTCGTCGTCTTCGTTGTATGTACCCGCTCGAAGCCGAGGACGAAGCTGTGGCGTGTACGTACACATACATATGTACACATGCTGCTAGAGCGGAATCCCCCACCGGGCCAGCTCGCCCCGCAGGTCGTGGCATGGAACGCGTCGTCGTCGTCCTCGCCTGGCGTGGTCTGGGCTCGACGTTGTTGTTGTTGTTGTTAAGTCGGGGATGCCGATCCTGCTCAGGCGTTCGTTCGCGGCGAGTAATAAACGCTCCCAGGAACCGGAATTGGTCTCTCTCTGTTTCAATTCCAGCGCTGCTGTTTCTAATAGTAGTCGTTCTCTCTCTCTCTTTCGCTCCCATATCTCGTATTTTCGCGCCTGGCGGCGGCGCAAAGCTCCAGTTATGTCCAAGCTTTCGCTTCTTCTATATGCGGAGCGGTGGCGTGTAGCTTAGGGTGAGAAGGTCGGCTCCGCAGTCGTGGATAGGGTCCCACCCGGACTAGGAAGGCAGCGCTCTATTACCCTAATACTATAATCTGTATGTACTAACACGTACAAGTCCACACATATATCGATTGAGAGATATTATATGTGTGGTTCCCGGGCGCTGCCAGCCCCCCTTCCCTCCCGGAATGAGTATACCGCATCGTATGCACCTATATAGATTGATATATATCTGGGATTGTCACATATAACCTACATTGTAAGAGATTGGCCGGCTGCCCATCGCTACTCCGAGGGAGGGACCAATTGGTAGGGGCGGGATTGTCGTTAATAATAATAAGGTTCTGCTGGGGCTTTCGAGATATTGTTGGCATACATATTCAGGCACGAAGGACAGTCGACTTCTCCCATTGGCGGCCCCCCCCAAAGCGATGGAGCTCCCCCTTGCTGCAGGACGCCCGGCACTTGTGACTTACGTGTTCCTCGAGCGTGCCGGAAACCATTCATATCTTTCCGCACACACNCCCCCCCCCCCCTCCTTCGCTCTCGTCGGTGTGTGAGCATGAATTGAAAGAATGCATGGCAATGTATGTATGTATGTATGTATGTACGTCTGTACCTACATCCTGTATGCTCGAGAAGACAGACAGATCCAGCGCTGGGACCACAGGAAACGAGCTGTCCCTTCCTGATGTGTCATGCATTCTGCAGGAAGACTCATCGAGAAAAGCTGTCGCATGACCAAGGGAGGTAAGGCAGAACAAGTCGTCGTCGCCTTCGTCTTCTTCGTCGTTGTCGTTGTTGTTTGTTCGGCGCGCGCTAGGGTAGGGAAACCTGCGGTTGGGGAAAAGCACTGCCGCTTTTGGCTGTCGGCGCCGGCGGTGATTGGCCGGGCTGGTCTGGTCGCGTGGGCACCTGGCACGCACCGCACGCACGCACGCACGCTCTTTACCCCGGACGGCCGGGCGGGAGGCCGGCCACCGTCTCTAGGTCGCCCAGCCTTTCTATTCCTACATACATCACTTCCGCATCTCTCTCTCATTGTTACTCGAAAGGGGGGAAGAAGAGGAGGAGGCGAGCGGCGAGTGCAGATCGGAGGGGAGGGGCGTCCGTGTGATTCGATTCGATTCGCGTATCTCGCCTGTGTAGCCCATTGAGGCACTAGGTACACATACACACTGTAGGCACCGTGTCTGCGTATGCAGGAATGAAGCCCTTTCTTCAATTAGCACTTCCTATTCGCTTTGTTGGCACGACTGTCTCGAATGAAAATGAGCCGGCCTTGGCGGCCGGTAAGCGTTGGTGTTTAACTAATAATGCGCGAGGGGACCGGGGGGCGGGGGGGCCGCTGTTTCGCAGGTGTGCAGAGCCTCCCGCGGCTCCCATAGGACGGAGGGGCGGGCTAGGCGGTGCTAGGCCAGGCATAGGTAGGCTTTTTACCCCGGATACGTTAGGAAGCGCCCCATCCTACTAGATCCTGACCAAAGGTGAGCTGCGTGAGTTGCCCTCGCGCTATTCTCCTGCCGGTCTAGCGTGTACAGCTGTAGCTGTAGGTGTTGCATCCCACTCCGTAGGTGAAGGGGGCGGTCCGGTCCCTTGCCTTGGAACTGACGGCATAAGTTACGGCTCAGCGTCGGCTTAAGAATAATGTTTAATAAAGGCACTTTATGAATGAAGTATGTTTGATGGACACGTAGAAAGTTTCCAATGAATTGACCAGGAAAAAACAGAAGAATCGCTATGCCTGAAAATCCCTGAACCCCCCCTTCCAAAATGCTGAAAGTCCATTCCCGAGCTCGTGCTCATTGTCTAGACCAGATTACATGAATTGTCTGATTACAACAAGATGTTGTGCTCTCTCTCCCTCCCCCCCCAAAACGTACAAGTAGAAGAACACTGAGAATAAGAAATTAATAAGAAACCCGATATTACGTATCTGTCCCCCTTCTCTCTTGTTTTTTGTCTTCCCTTTCCCGTCCGCCCCATTGTAAGTGATGATGATCCCATAGTAGAACAACAAAAGAAAAAAANAAAAAAAAAAAAAAAAAAAAAAAAAAGAAAAAAAAAAAAAGCAATCACCGAGTTAGTCTAGAGGGGGCCCCCCCAAGTCTAATACCAATTTTTTCGTCAACCCATCTGCGAACAAGACAGATAGACAACCCACATTCCTCGTACACACGATGACGATACAACCAACGTAATAGCAATAGCAGCCAGTTGCAGTAAGTAGTAAGGCAACCCGAGCGAGCAGGGACCCATTCATTCCCCGCCTCGCTTCTGCTTTCTGCCTCTGCTTCAAGCTCTCCGTGCCTTCTTCCCAATTGTCGGTAGGCAAAAGCACACACATGATACAGGTAGGTCGTAAGATTATGGATGCGAATCAAATCTTCCCTCGTCACATCATTATCGTCGTCTTCGTCTCTCTCTCGTCTTCCGCACGGTATCGTGATCGTCGCCATGCATCCATCCCCAACCTCTTCCTCGTCATCATCATCATCTTGCCCTCCGTTCACCGTCTCTTCCCAATTTTATTTTTTTATTTTGTCTCCTCCCGTCAATTCCTTTTGCCCACCCGAGCCCACCGGCTCTGGCTGATTGAGCGAATAAAAAAAAACAAATGAACGAATTGACCGAATGGCGCACGGGCCCAATGGAGCCCCAATAGTAGGTTTTGGCAATAATAATAATAGTAAAAAATGTTTTTGGTATGCATATATGCATGTATGGATTATGCAGGTGGGTGGGCAGGTGGGCAGAATGTAAATCAATCGGACCCTTCAATCCTTCCTCCTCGATCCCGGTAATGCCAGGCAGGCAGGCAGGTAAACGCAAGTGGCAGGTGGGTGGGTTAGTAAGTAGGTCTCAGCCCACCAGGAACGCCTTCAGCAGGTCGCGTCCCTGCAGTCACGCGCCGGCCGAGTCCCGGAGCGCGTCGCGCGTCGTGATGTAGACGTTGCCGCCCTTGTCGGCGGGGCTGCGGACGAAGACGAGGCTGCTCGACGGCGAGCGCGCGTGCCGCTTCGACGGCGCCCGCGACTTGCTGCGCCGGTCGCCGCTCTCGCCCCGCGTCGGCGACTGGCTGTGCGTGTGGCCGTGGTGCTGGCCCCGGTGGTGTTGTAGGGTCGACGACAGGTGGTTGACGACGGCCTGGAGGTCGGCCGCCTGCGCCGTCGCCGTCGCCGACGCCGCGTTCGCCAGCGCCAGCTGCTGGTTCACCGCCGCCAGCTGCACGGTGAGCGTCTGCGCCTGCTGCGCGAGCTCCGGCACCTTGTCGGCCTCGACCTGCAGGGCCTGTAGCCTCGTCTCGAGGTCGGCCTTCTCCTGCGTGAGGGCGGCGGCCTTGGCGGCGAGCTCGGTCCGCTCGTGCGCCAGCGCCGGCACCTTGTCCGCCTCGGCCTGCAGCGAGTTGACGCGCGCCGTCAGCACCGTCTTCTCGCCCTCGAGCCGGCCCCAGACGGTGCCGCTCTCGAGCTCCTTGGCGTGGGCCTCGACCTTATCCTTGGCCTCCTGCAGCGCCCTGATCGTCTCGTTGTTCCGGTCGATGTCGGTCTGCAGGCCCTTGGCCCTGGCGTCCAGCCCGTCGTGCTCCTGGCGCAGCTGCTCGAGCTCCTCGCTCTTCTTGAGGAGGTCGGCGTTGTGGGCCGCCAGCAGGTCCTTGCTGCCCTCGAGCGTCCTGTAGCGCTCCTGCAGCTCGCCGAGCTCGGTGTGGACCGTCGTGAGGTTGGCCCGCACGTCGGTCAGCTGCGCCTCCGCCTCCAGTTTCTGCGACGCGAGCGAGATGTTGGCGTCCTTGGACCCGGCGATCTCGATGATCAGGCCGTCGACGGTCGATTGCTTCTCACCCATCTCGGCCTTGAAGGTCTCGGCCTGCTTCTCGAGCTCCTGCTTGGTGTCGTCTAGTTGCTTCTCGAGGTCGCCCTTCACCGCGTCGAGCTGCTTCTCGAACTCTTCCTTTGTGGTCTTGTTGGCTTCGACCTGTTCCCGTAGCTCCTTGATCTCCGACTCCTTCGCCTGAAGCTGGCTCTCAATCGCCGACTTAATGGCCTTCTCCACTTCGAGGTCCTTCTCAAGAGTCTGCTTGTCGGCTTCGAACACTGTGACTCGTTCCTTGAGGGACTCAATCTGCCCCTCGTAACCCTTGACCTTGTCCTGCAGGGTCTGCTTCTCCTCTTCCGCCTCTTTCAGCTGCGTGTGGAGTCTCTGCTGCTCCTTTTCGAGCGCCTCCTTCTCCTCCTTGGCTGGCTTCTGGTCGTCCCTCAAGCTCTGCAGCTCCGCTAGCTGCTTCTCGATCCTGTCTCGCAGGGTGTTGCGTTCCGAGATGAGCTTGTCAACTTCCTTGTCGCGGGAGCCGATCCGCTTCTCGTACGTCGTCGCGGTCTTCTCCAAGCTGGCAACCTGGTGCTTTAGCGAGTCCTCCTCGTCTCTCTGCACCGACTCTCTCCACGTCATTTCGTTTTCGAGCCTGGTTAATTGCTTCTCGAAGTTGTCGCACGTCTGCCTAAGGCTGTCTCGCTCCATCTCCACCTCGTACATCATGGTCTGCTGCAGCTCGTAGTTGTTCCTGTATTCGTCGAAGAGCATTCGCTGCTCCTCAAGGTCTCTGAGGATGAGCTCCTTGGAGTTTCGCTCAAAGTTCAAGGTTCGTACAACTGCCTGGTGCTCATGTCCCTTGGCAGTCAGCCGAGACGCAGCATCGTCTAGGTCCCTAGTCAACTGGCTCTGTGTCCTCCTCAAGCTCTCGGTCTCGTCCTCTAGTCGCTCGATTTTGTATAGAAGTGCTTGATCCGATGACGCTGACTTCCTAACAAGCTGCAAGTCCTGAGCGGGCGGCGGCGGTGGCGGAAGCTGCTTAGTCGGCTTGTTCTCCGTCGGGGGGACGAATTGGATGTGAACTGTCCGTTTGCTAGGCTTTCCACTCTGTGAAGGGCTCTTGGCGGCTTGCACTTGCTGCGATTGTGACCTACCCCGTGGCCGCGCCTTCGTGCGGCTCACAGCTGTTGTTGCGGCCACATGACGGACGTGCTTGACCTGCGATGAGGGTTTTGCGGGCTTAGCGGGCTTCGTGGGTTTTGAGATGGTAATGTCTGTGTCAACGCTAGTAGCTTCCGTGTTAACCGAAAGCTCTGAAGAGGTCGACTGGGACTCAGTCTCAGTATCGAAGTTGAAGAAGCTGTTCGTGTCTGAGTGATAGGAAGGCGATTGAGGCGCCGACACAGGGTAGACTGGTTGAGCCCTTGGGACTCTGTAGAATCGTGCCGCCAGGGGGTCCTCAGGCCGTTTTGGGACAGGAATAGACGACTTGAGGATCCCCTTGGGCGTCGTTGGTTGGGACGGCGTCCGTACAGAGGAAGCATCGCTTTGCTCTGATTCTCGTGAAGATATTGTTGATGTTGTCGTTCGTGATAGTGATAGTGCGCGGTTCTGCGTTGATTCCTCAGGGAAAGGTGGGAATCCGCCTGGCATGGCGAATCCACGCTCTCTGGACCGGCTGGTGGTGGTCTCCATAGTGCTGTGTGTGGTGACCTTCGTCGTATTATGGGTGGGTTTCGTAGATCAAATTCGAGGGGGGTATGCGTACTTAAGTGGTCGTAAGGTGAGCTCCTGGGTTGAAATAGGTGTATTAGGGCGCTGGAGCATTTCGTTGGGCCGGAAGCGGTTCTGTTGGTCGTTGGAGTCTCAGACACAAGCAGAAGCAAGCAGGTGAGTAGGCAACGGGAGGGTTTTGTTTGGCATCAGGCAGAGGCAAGTACAGGAGGAGGCTGATAGATACATAGACGGAACGGAAGGTGAATAGCGTCAATGGCGCGCTGCAGCTGGTGACCGGGATGCCCATACCGGGGCTGCAAGGGCCTGAAGGGCTCGCTGGGCCTGACTCACTACGAGGCGCCCAATGGCCGTATGGAACGTTGCCCAACGGCTCCACTGCCGGGAAGACCACAATCGCCCAAAGAGAGAAAATGCTCTACTCTGCAGTACATGGCGGGAGGCTTTGAGGCGTGATGCGGAGCCCGACGTTGGGCATGAATGCAGGCGTGTCGCGCGATTGGCCGCGACTTACACCTGACTTTGCCACCCGCTGCCAAATCACCCAGCAATTGCAAATTTACCGGCCACCCTGCGTCTGGACACTCTGGGTCGCCCGTGCGAAAAATGAGAAGCGCGCAATCCTTCGTGGGCGGATGACGTCTCGACGTTACCCTGTGCCCTACTGTTCCCCATTTTCCGGGCCTAGATCCGCTGCGTCGGAGACGTCGAAACTGCCGGAGATAGATTGCGGATGGCGTCCACCCTAGCGCCATTAGCGCACCGCTCCGACAGCCAACGATAGCCGACCTCCCGCGAATAGATTATCTCGTATACAATTGAGACAAGCTACGTAACCGTCAGAAGTGAAGCTTTTGGTGAGGAACAAGCGCGGATTAGGATGCGAAAATGTTTAATAGTTGATAGGTACACAGCAGATATCTGTAGGTATAATGTTTTTCGCACGATCTAAACTATGTTATATCAGCTTGCTTAAAGCCAGAATTTAATTCCTCAGTTATTCATTCAATGGGGACACTCCGTAGAATTATTTTTCAAGACTCTGACTTGTACTTATCAGATGTATTTCAGTCTACGTTATCGATGATAGTATATGCGCACTCGTAGTTGAGGTTAGTCTTCATCAGGATTTACGTCTCCGTTACCCCCTTATTACTCTTAGCAGGCCTATTAAGAAACGTACTATTATCCACCTGTCGTAGGTATATATAGAACCCGTATGGAGTCCTTTTATTCGCGAGAGTTGTTGTATACACTTGACTAGTGTCAACTCATTTCATAGAGCGACCTTCGCTCTATTTTGTTACTTTACTCACATGAGTCAGCAAGTCCATACTATCATTCGAAGCTAGCGGTAGGTGATGTTGATTCTGTGTAGCTTCACATCGTCAATCTTCAAAGTGTTTATCAACCGTAATCAAGTCAGCCTGGCGCCCTTTCATGCCGATAAAGATATAAGTGTACCCGAGATAGCAGCTTGTTGACCTACCTCGTTGCCCATTTGTCCTCATAGTGGCTGGTTATTCAAAGAACTCGGCCACGGTACGGGCATTATTTTGCGCCCCTATATACGCGTCAGCTCGCTGCTAGGTGAACTGACTCTTTTATTTCGCAAACTATCACATGGATATTTCTACCGTTGACAAATCTTCATGTGGCTAGGAAAGTCCGCTCCCCTTATCGCTAGTTGTCTACGAAAGCTAGAGAATGTCACAGCAACCGCCCCTCGCGAGAAGGCCAGCTTGATACACCAATCCGCTAGGTTTCTATATCAACATTCCATATATACGTGAGGCTGAGCAAATTATTTGAGATTAAGCAAATGAAAGAATGGCACTTTGAACAGGTTTCTCAGACTTAGTATTCATTTCGCGAGGCCGCCTGGGATATTCAGTACTTTGCTTCCACATCTGAAGGTTGCGGGGATTCCAATTGACTCACGAGCGAGACCTTGATACTTCGTAAACTCGANTTTTTTTTTTTTTTTTTTTTTTTTTTTTTTTTTTTTTTTTTTTTTTTTTTTAAATTAACACAACTATTGGTAATCACAATGAACGTGAAGCGTATAGCGAGGAAGAAAAGGTAACGGTGGTGTGTTAAGGGGTTGGCTTCGCTTTGCCATTGGATGGAAAGCACCTCGACCTCAGACTTCAGTACACAGTTTGAGACTTATACTTTTCCACAACACGAGAAGTGGCTGATACTACAAGAGGTCCCTCCCTGCTGGCATAATGCATACCGGGAATGTGCACTGTTGTTCTATTGTCAGTCCAGATTGATATATGACACTGTATTTGAATAACCTATTTTAACTTGACATGAATAGTTTTCTGTCAGGCGTCTTCAAGGGTACTACTTTAACTCAACCATTATAGAGTTACGAATTGGCCTTGTCCTGACTGCTCATACCTCCCAATCTGCCATACCACGTCCGAAGACGAGTACGGGTCCGGGGTAGTAAATCGTAAATTAACACCTCTAATGCGGCAAATAGTGCTGATG
Organism: Xylaria sp. JS573; assembly: GCA_000966885.1. NCBI lineage: Eukaryota > Fungi > Ascomycota > Sordariomycetes > Xylariales > Xylariaceae > Xylaria > Xylaria sp. JS573. The sequence continues at coordinate 458,002 of JWIU01000023.1, read as the reverse complement.
GTGCGGCTCCCATGTGTGCGCTTCTGTGTCTGCGAAATACGAGATCTTAGCTCCTTTAATCACATGTCAAGATTGATAGTTTCAGAGTTGACTCTTGGATTTCTTGTAATTTTGATCAAAATAAGCAAAAGGTAGAATGCTTGCAAACATCTATTTGATTTCTATATCTTCTTCAGCTCTTGAAAGTTGCGTAGCGAGGTAGTCTATACAGAACTGGATTCCGATACAATACCAACCTGGGCCCTGCGTCAACTCGCAGTGGCCCCCGTCTACCATCTACCATCATGGCTTCTAGTCACAAACCTAAGACTGACGGGTTATCCCAAGAGGTCGGCCTCACAAGTCAGCCTTCTTGCACTCCACGACGCCACACGTCGTCCCTTCCTTCCTGTGCACCTTGACGACCTCGAGGCCGGCCTTCCTCGCCAGCTCCGCGAACTGCTTCTCCGACCTCTCCAGCGAGGCGCAGGTCATCATGAGCACGTCGTAGGCGGCCACAAAGGGCGACGGGTCCTCCGTGTTGATCTGCTCGTTGAGCAAAACACGGGCGCGCGGCTCGTCCACCGGCAGCGCGTCGGCCACGATCTTGAGGATGTTGACGCAGTCCTCGTCCGTGTAGTCGTGGATGACGCGGCGGATGAGGTAGATGAGAGCTCCTGCATACCTACGTGTGAGCAGGGGAGATATTACACGCTACGAGAACTAAAAGAGACGATAAATAAATAAATAAATAAATAAATAAACCTACCCTTAACAGGTTGCTCCTTGTGGAAGTTCACCACCACCTTCTGCACGTCCTTCATGACGGGGTCGCCCGCCGACTGCTCCGTGACGGGGCTGATGACCTCGGGGCGGTCCTGCAGGTAGCAGCGGGCGCGCGGGATGGCGGGGGTCTCCTCGAGCACGGCGCGGATCATCTGGCCCTGGCCGCCGCCGATGTCGAGGATCAGCGGGCGGTCGGGGTGGGACTTGGCGTAGTCGGCGACCCAGCCGAAGTCGTAGATGCCCGTGTAGGGCCAGGCGTGGGTCTGCAGGCCCTTCATGGCGCGGCCGAAGCGGTCGATGTTGGCCTCGCCGCGGCGGGCGATGAGCTCCCAGTAGGTGAGCTCGCCGTCGACGCCGTCGGGGAAGCAGAAGGGCACCTTGGTCTCCCCGGACGGCTCGTGCGGGCCGTACTTGGCGAAGAAGCCGGGGAAGGCCTGGTACGGCTTCTGGAACTCGTCGGTCATCATGGTGAAGTGGTCGCCGTCGTGGTTGCCCGCCCTGAACGTCGGCGACACGCGCGAGTGCGCCACGTGGTCCGCCTGCGGCCGCCGCAGCTTGCCCGTCGCCACCAGCATCTGGCCCATCCGCCGCACCAGCGGCTCGTCGGCGCCGATCGACGACGCCAGCGCCGCGTACGAGACCGAGCCCTCCGCGGGGATCTTGTCGAAGAAGCCCCACTCCATGTACATGCGGATGCAGGCCATCTCGGCGAGCTGGGGTTATGCGGTTAGGAAGCGCAACGAAGTCGTTTTGTGTGCGATGGAAGGGGGAATGCGTGGCAAGATGCGAACATACTATGATCGACTGCTGTTCTATCTCCTCTTCAGGGTCGACGATCTCCGTTATGATCTTTCGCGCGGCGCCCGTCGCCCGTCTCCTCGCGATCTCCGATCCACTGCGCAGAGCCTTGACATGCTGCGTGAGTTCATTGCAAAGAGCTTCTACGTCCGCCATGTTGTTCGTCTACGTGAGTCGCTGTGAATACTTCGAACAGATAGTTAATAACTTGCTTCTTGGTAAGTCTAAATATTGATCCGTGATTCTGACGACTGAATACCGGCAAACACGAGGAGAGAGCAGTATCTATTTAATATGAATCGAGGTATAATTGCCCCATGATAGGGATCTCCTGGTGCCACGTTAACTCATTCCAGTATCGTAGGTTGGTAAGGGATATTTCAGGGGCAGATTTCTGGGATATTGGAACAGTTCCATATAAGGATCGTTCGGATTTACGACTCCTCACTGCGGTGGAATGTGTTTAGGAGACAGATCTTCCAACAGATCTAACGCCAAGCAGGGTCGTGGGGTCCTGCTATCACTGGAAAATTGTTGCAGCGCCATGCTGAAAAGGCCGAAGAAAGCCGATCTTGCCTACTTACACACGTTCGTGCAACTAGAGCTATGTAACGCAGGCCCCCCTAGATCATGGCATTAGTAACTTGTTACGCAGTTATCATCCCTTATACATGGACGCCTGTTCACCGGAATCCACTGAAATGCCGCGTATCTTGTGTGGCGGTCTGCAACGCAGGGAAACAGGAGGGTTTCCAGCTTACAGCCAATCCCTTGTTGCTTCTACTGCAAGTGCTCATGTTAGACAGGAAAACTCGAATCCCTACCCCATTCATACATAGTACATACTATGGATACCACCCCTGCTGTATTAAATACACTTGGGAGTGCATGAAAGGCTCGCAAGCCGCACTTTTTTTGGACTTGGTTTCCTTGGCTGCATTACAGGCTGCGCAGGTGACGTCCTCGTCCCAACTACCTACCCTAGCAGTCCTAGGTCGGCCGCTGTATCGTCACCACCTACAGCCACCTATCTCTATCTCAAGCATTGTGTTGAGGGCGCCGTTCGGCTGCCAAACTGCCGAAACCGAAGTCTGATTGTCTGATAACGGGCCTCTCTCCATGAGCCGGTGCTTCGGACTGAGGCTTCAGCAGGTCTCAGGTCTGCTTGGATTTGTGGATGTGGTGGATATGCCGCGGTCTAGTCGCGCCCACTTATATATACAATCCCCGGAGTTTCGAAACGTTATTTTCCTATTCCATCCCCTGTGTACAGATGTAGCACATTAAATGATCGACATATACTATTAGTCGAACTATTTTCAACTCGAGCGGGGTTACGTAATCAAAGATGTCTATCCACCCCCTACTTGTATTACCTAAGCGCATTACGTTCTGAGGAAAATCACAATGCAAATCATAGAGATAATACCTCAAGGCGGCTTATTCGCGTGATGTAGGGACAAAGTCTATCTCGTTGATAGATATAAAGACTGAAAAATTGAAAAACCGTCCTCTTGCTAACACTCATATATCACTGACATTCCCTCAACTCTAACAAGGGGGTGTTCATACAACGTTCCTTGCGGAATGAAAAGATCCCTGTAAGGTATAACACTAGAAGGCTTTGGGCAAGTTACGACGAGTTACCATAGCAGACGGACTTTAAGTCACGAAAGTCAACCGGCTAGGATCTTTTCTTTACCCATATCTACTAGTACATAGTACATAGTACATAGTAGAACAGCGATCAACACGAGCCAGCCCTTCCATATCTCCGGACAGGTGCCCCTCTTCGGTAGTCGGGTAACTCCACAGACGGCTTTCAACATACAACGCGCACGGCGTTATATAAGTCACAAGGATAATCATTGTTAGATTGGCGCCAGATATCATCAACCTAACCTGACATGGCAATCAGGTAACTGTTGCAGCGCTTTTGTCGAGAGAATACCTTACTTCATTCGGTCCGCCATATGATATCAACAGATATCAGTGCGTCTTGCCACATCTCGAGAGTAGCTCGCACCTGAATATCAGGGGACAGTACTTGCTTGCTTGCTATGTCGGGTTAGGGCGATGGCTGGCGCCGATCTAACAATCATGGTATCCTTGTGGCCTGTACATATGTAGCTGCTGATCATCATGTGATGCATGTGAAAACGGCCCGTGCGATGGTCGGCAAGCAAGACGAAGAGCCAGCGGGGCCGGTAAGAACTTCAAAGCTGGTGACTTTTTCGGGCGGCGGGATTCGCCGTCCCATTTCGTGGTTTAGCAATGTCAGCGCCGCGCCCGGAGCTCATTCCGGGGAAAAGCTCGTGCACGCGGCTGCGGCCTGGAGGTCGGAAGTACCCATCCAATATTTGCATGCATTGAGAATCGATGCTTCATGATCGTTTCCAGAACAAGTCTGCGTAACAACGTTTCTCCATCTCTTCAAATATCTAGGATCCGAAGTCTAGATGCTCTAGGTAGCGGGTATGCGTACATATTGGGTGTAGTACATGCCTATGCCGTCATGTAGTTCCTGATCCCCCCCACTGTCGGTTCCTTGTACACAGAGGTACAGCAAGCCAGAAATGGTCAGGCCGCTTCCGCAATCAGATGAAGTAGAGAAAGCGAGCATAGCATGCAATTCTCGTTGCCCGTCACCGCGTCAACGGCAACGGGAATACGGAATAGGCGCATCAAACACAAGTGCCGACAGCATCATCTAACTCAACGGGGCGGTGAAACTTGGCAACTTGGCCGAGGCTTTTGGCTCTGGCCTTCATCCCGCTGTTCCTTACCTAATCAATCAAGGGGGCGCAACGACCATCAACGGGGTCAGGACCCTGTCGATAGAAACTTGGCAAGGCTCGTTACCGAGCTTCCCTATGGATCTGTGACGAATGTTCTACCTACTAGGTAGTCCGCGCGTACATAATACATACAGGCAGGTAGGAAAGTAGATGTGAACTCTGCACGGAGACTACCGGTAGTTGGACTAGCTTGAAAGCCTTGCGAAATATGCTTAGGCCACGAACATATGACCCAAATTACTTCGGTGGTTCTCGGTAATACCTATTTCGCAATCGTCGCACGGGATACTTGTGTGCATAGGTAGTCGACGATACAGCATGGGATTCCCAGCCTGCTCCAGGGTAGGGGTCGGATGCGTGGCCCATCTCAACGTCGATAAGATAAAGTTTCGTCTCAACTTCTTACTACTACGGGCAACGATATCGTGAGGCTAGAAGCATCTCGTCATCCGGTGTGCCGGATCCGGAGATCATCTTGTCAAGCCGAGGAAATCACCCTGAAGATCCGGCAGGGGTCATGAAACTGAAATGGCAATGCGAATATGATCGATCAAACCTGTCAAACTCTAATGTCTCCCGGTAGGCTGTGTAACATGGTTGCTGCCGCCGCTGAACCGTCGTAGTGGGTGGTACACTCTTTTGTTATATGCGAGAGGCCTAGTGTCCTCGGGAAACGGTTTTCTCTGGAGAACTTCCCTTCATTCCACAGGTCCTCTCGTTTCCGCTTTACTCTCCTTGAAGGAAAATAATAAAAAAAGCAAGTGCTTTACACCATCGTCACCGACGCCGTCGCCGCCATGGCGGACAATCTCACAATCGAGTTCTTCACCGAGCTCGCCATCGAGCAAGTCATATTCGCCGTCAGGTTCTACGCCCGATGGAAGGTCGTGGGCTTCCGGAATTTCGGCCTCGACGATATGTTCGCAGGATTAGCAATGGTGCGTCATCACGCGCGGACCAGCCACAGTCCGTTTCAACCACGTACTGACTTGGCCGTCGGGTTCAGATATTTAGTATCTTGGAAACGACTACGCTTTATACCTGTGGTAGGTGTGCCCCTTATGCGAAACGCCATCATTATTTAATGCTATATCGCTTCAAAGGGGCTTACCTGGTTGTTAACATGTTCTTTTGCAAGGTCTATTCGGCAACAACATCAATCTCAGCGACGAGAAGGCGGCTGCGATCCCCGATAGCGAAGTGCCCCGTCTCATCCTAGGCTCGAAGCTGGCATACTGTGCCTGGGTGTTTTACATCCTTTTGATTTGGACGCTGAAGGGCGTCCTCCTGATGCTCTACAACCGAATCACGTTTGTTACCCCTTAAACTATGTGTATGTCGACTTCTCGATTGCTAACGCTGGATGTAGGATGGGTACCTGGCAACACAAACTTGCGAGAGCTATGATGGTCGTTTCTGCCGCGAGTTTCCTAACTAGCCTGTTTTGGCATATCTTTTCATGTTTGCCAACCCATAAGGCGTGGCAGATCAAGCCTTACCCGGGCGGTAAGAAGACATGCGTACAGCCTCATTTTCGAACGCCTTTCTGACCAGCCCCATAGAGAACTGCACGCTGCGGCCAGTAAACTATAGTTTGATCGCAGCCTTGGATATCGTGTAAGCTTCCAAGGTCCTTTCCCCCTGGTTATGTTATCGCTTGCGCTAGGTGGTCTGACTGTACTCCCACCCGCAGGACCGATATTGGGATTATGGCCATCCCGCTACCCATGCTCATGGCCACGACTCTTAGCTGGAAGCGGAAGTTGTCGCTAATTGTGCTCTTCTCGTCGGGCATCTTCGTCATGATCTGCGCCCTTCTGCGGGCCTACTTCTCGCTGGTCAACATCGACAACAACTCGATCGCGCTGGGGTGGGCGGCGCGCGAGATCCTGGTCGCCACCATCGTGGTGTGCGCGCCGAGCATCAAGCCGCTGATCAGCGACGCCAAGAAGAAGATCAGCGACGGCTACGGGAGCGCCAGCTGGAAGAGCCGGGACGCGTCGAGGCGTGGCATGTCGAAGCTCACTAATCAGGACACCAGCCACGACGACCCCGAGAGCGGCTTCGACATGGCAGTGGTCGGAAGCTCGAAGCACCATAGCGAGAGCCAGGATCATATCAACCCGGAGCCCCAGGACGGCCGCAGCACGGGCAGCAGCGGGAAAGATCATGGGATTGTGGTCACGACCGAGGTCGACATATCTAGGCGATGAGTGGTCGGCGTTTTAGTGGGGAAAGCAACATAATAGATGGCTCGATGGTCATCATAGGCTACGAAGGTTCATGTTATTGCTGATCGCGCAGTATGTGTCGGAAACATCGGTCCTCCAATGGGGAGCAAGTCGCGGGAAGGGGACCCTGGACAAAGCCCTAAACGACGGCGAACACGCCAAGGAAACGGCGGAACGGATAGCGGATTTCACAATGTTGCAGTCATTTGAGGCCAACTATTCTGATGATGAGATGCTGGCCAAATCTCGTCGAGCTCATATACTTGATTTTCGGCTATGTCTCGACGCCTATTAATTGCGGAAAGGAGGCTAGGCTATCTTGGTGGACAGTGTGCTTCGCTTCTTGGCTAGCATAGGTTACATAATATTCAATACCCCCCTTAATGATCACATCAGTCGTTCTTCTAGGCCCTTGTTGTTGTTACTTTGTAGGAAGTTATCCGATTGCAGAGCCATACCTAGCTCAGAAGCTTAGCCCAAGCAATTATAATCTTGAAGCTGATGTTGACTTGTCTACCATACTGGGACGCGAGCGAGATATGACCTGATGACTAACCAAGCCAAGCCGGTCCATCTGCATTTGATATTTGGTACGTTAAGAGACGTCCAGAATCCAGCCAATCCGCGTCGCCAACCATTGCCGGGCTCCGACGTCAGGGCCTTGCGCCTCGCCACAAAAGCCCCGGACCCCGGCTCCCTACTAACTTAGGTCCATGCAGGCATATCGCAGCCAGACAGCTTCACGGCTCCGGCTCTCTTTCGGATCGTCGCTAAAGATGCCGCATTCTCGAGACTAGGGATGACTATCAAAATTCGGATCGGTCGAGGTCACGACATCAACAGCAGAGCAGCAGAGCAGCAGAGCAGCAGGGGATGGAGTTGCCGCCAGCGACGTCTTCGACTCCCACCCCGGAGCTGCCACATGATTACCTAATGCAGCCCCCATGGAGCGAGCGCCGTTGCAACGTCTTGCATCTCGCAAGCAGGGCCCCTTTTTGTCTTGCGTTAGATTTATTCTCCTTTCTACTTGATCTGATATGGTGCTCCGCTTTCCACGAGATACCAGTATGTAGATAATCTATTTTCTTCCGATCCAGGAACGATGTTATGTAGTGATGTACTTCCGATACATGATGTACCTACATATATATGAAATATGCCCAGGTGGGCATACAGGCCGAACTTGTGACCCACAAACGCACCGAGGTCCGCGTTACTTTCAACGTGGAAATCCCCGTTGACAGAATTTTCCACCTTGTCCAGAGGTCCATGAAGGGACCAGCAGGGATTAGCAGAAGCCATGGACAGATGCGGCTTTTTCATCCCAGAAAGAATAATGTTGAGGGGTAGAACGCCTGCTTTTCCGAGACGTCCCCGGATCTTCGACGCGCCCTACCAGGACTGCTTCAGTGAGGCGGGAAAATTATCGTTGTCTTCGATAAGTAGGTATCAGGAACTCTCGCCAACTGGGGGAAGATCTAGTCGCATAGGTACTATTTACATCTACCCTTCTGCAATGTTCATAGAAGTACCCATTCTTCTTCGCTCTCACTGATGACCCTAATTCTTAGGTATGATCTTAGATAGCTAGCCTGGTTAAGGCAAGACACTTCTGATATGCAGAGCTGCGGGGAATTGACAAATTGTAACTGCCCTTGAAAAGTAAGTCAATATATCTCAAGTCATGAAAGCTCAACCCTAGAACGGTCAACCGTATTCCCAACGAGCCACGCACGTGGTTTGGACGTGCCGTTCTGGATATATTGAGCTAGGACGGTGAGCCATGAGAGTAGTTAGGGTCGATTCCTTTCAGCGCTATTGGTATTACTCGCGTGGCTCATCTTCTTGCTCAAGCTGATCGAGGTCAGGATGCCCGGTCCATATGGTTGCCCCTATCCAGCTCCCGTTCCTTTTTGTGTGTAGCCTAGGATGACTCTTCTAGGGTCTACCTGGTTACTTCTTCCATGAATAACCGAAAGAGTGTCATGGTGCGGGCAGGTCTCGTCCGCGTGATATCCTCGAAGGGGGAAAAGGGGGAGGTTGGTGCTACAATAGAGATACATCACACAATATCAGGAGACTTCTTAGACCTCATCGCAACAGGATCTTCTCGGATACGATTTCCATGGTTGGGACGTAGGCGGAATTTTCCGTCATTAAAATTGCGGGAAATACATACACGTCCCAACTCGCCCCGTCCGAATCTGGTGGGGACCTGTGGACCTCGCTTCGTACATGCGGAACATGCAGTGATGATTCATCGCGGCAACAACTATCCTTTCGAGACTGCCACTTGGCCTAGGTGCCAAGGGGATAGACTGGCCCGACACACAGCCTATGCTGTTGGGACGGGCGATTACCTATTCGTCGCCTTCTGCCACTGATAAAGCCTTCATCTCGAGGTTTCAAACCTGTGTGGCCAGGTAAGGCTGACGAAGTCCCGAATCGTGCCAAACCTCCACCCCCGACCGTATCTACCGCTTTTGCTCGACGGCGCGTCCCAATGTACGAAGATGAGAAAGGGAAGAAAGAAGAAAGAAGAGAGGAGAAGGCGTATGGGCAAGGGGCGCTGGTTTGCCTTAGCCAAGCCCGCTTGCATCTCGCGAGATCCGCCGGGGTTGATGGTGACATTTACTCACGGAACTGATCGCAGCAGATAGGGAAAAGGGAAAAATTATTTTGTGCCTGCGATGCTAACCTAGCCCGCGGAGAACTGCTCAACAGGGACGCCTTTCCCGGAGTCGCCGATGGATTTCCAGCCCCATGGCATCGAAATTAGTGACGCGCATGCGTTGCGCTTACCCTGCGCACACGAGCGTTAGCAAGTTGGCGGAGTGCCCCAGCCACCGTACTCGATAGGCATACGCGATTCGGCGGGGATGCGGCTCGTATTGGGCAGCGTTCCGCGCGGTACTGCGGTGGCCGACACAACATGTCCAGGTCCTGGCGCCCCCGGATACGGTTGTGCGGCTCGGTTAGGTTCGTGAGCACCCGGTCCGTTACGGGCTCGATCGTTTGCTCCGCCGGATAGACCATTGTGTCTTTGGGGCCGAGTTACGAGATCGTGAGAGGAACGGGTTTCTGAGACGCTGGCGACATCGTCGATCGGTGGGTGATCCCATCGATGAATTGCTTAGCTCCGGGGTTCCAGGGAAGCACATGCGACGAGAAGTTTGATCATAAGCTAAATCTCCGCATGTGTTAAACACGGTAAAAGGGGCGCTCGGTTCTTACGTGACCCGTCTTCCCACTTGCGGCAGTGGGTGAGATACGTTGGTTGCACCATTGCGTATCATCGATATGTCAAGCTTCCATTTCAAGTCCACCTCCGTCACGTCGCAGTACTTTCTTGGAAACGAGAATGAGCAGAATAATATCAGGGAACGGCCCTCATGCAATCCGCCACACTTCCCACCTCGAGCGCACACGGTATCCCTTGGATCAATGTCGTTCCGGTAGTTCAGATCTATAGACTGCGTAGTGTGGTCTAGCATTCCGAGGTAAGGAAGACGTAGCCAACGAACACGCATTCGCCTCGTCGTTAGGTACCTCATGCTCTCCTCTCTTCGATGGTGTAAGCATGCCCCCTCGTCTCCTTCCCTCCCACTCTCATTCAGAAACGTCAGCGTTCCGCAAGGCCCTCGCAAAGGCCCCGGCTTGCCGGTTTGGGTAGCCTACATCATGCGCGACCGAATGGGGCCATGCTGAGTCCTCGTTCTCGTCCTCGAGACAGGGCCACCAGTAACATGCAGCCACGACATATGTGTATGTATATGTGTGTGTGCGTACTCGTGTTGCATGGCCACAGCGGACGGGGACCAGCCGGACAGACACCCGTTCGCGGTCACGGGATGCGATACCGGTGTGGCGCTTCCCCAAGTACTCTCCGTATCGTGTGAGAGGCCTTTTGTGCTCCGTGTTACGGCATTATCTTGCCCCCCCCNCCCCCCCCCCCCCCCCCCGCCCCGAAGCGTCGAGGTCCCAGGACATTGGCACCAACCAGGCACGGCGGCAGACCGAAAGGGGTTGACTGGGGTCCGTTGATATGTGTCGTAACGTTCACGCACGCGTGCGTAGCAGCTCGCTCACAACGAGCCCGCTCCCCGTCTTTCTGGCCTCTCGGGGCGTAGAGAACAGGCACCTGTAGCGTGTTCGGAACACCCTGCCACGAGCCCATGGCATATGCATATCAGGGCAGGATTTGGGGGCGCCCTATGACGGTGAACAGAAGAAGGATTCGCATCCTCATCTGACCCTCCACACGCGCTTCCCCAGGGCGGTCGTCAATTTTCACATGGCATGGAGTGGCCGGTGGCTGCCTCGTCACCATCTGGCTAGCCTATCGGCAAGTCGACTCAGCCTGACTTACCGGCCTGCCACATATAGGTAACGTCCCGAAAAGAAAAAAAAACCGTTGGATCTCACCGAGTCCCTTGTGCGCTCCTGCGATCACCCGGTTCGGCCGCCACAATTCGTCCCAACATGGCAGTATCAGCCGTTCGGGTCAGCGTCGGCAGCTGATGTCCGCTTCACACACATACGCATACGTATGAATATGAGTATATATATATTTGCTGACATACATATATCAGCTGCTGGTACCCGCGGCGGTCAGACTTTCTTGCGCCAGCGACGAACAACTATCGCGTTGCCCGCCCGGCTGCTCGCGGGTGGGAGGAAGCATCCCTTGAAAGACCGCCTGGGGAAGGTAGACATGAGCAATATTGAAAGTCAGCATGACATATGCAGAAGCCCTGTTGAACCGCCGAATCAGGGCTATAGGCCGGACGGTCTCGGAGAATAAAAAGGCTGCGGGCAGCCGTCTCGCCCGCCAGTCGTCATTGGCCCCTCCCAGCTTCACTTTCTATTTTTCTCATCTTCCCTTGCTTCAGCTACCCAGGGCATTGAGGAACACGACGGCCTCGAACCCTCCATGTCCTCGGGTATGTGCAGCGCCCTTGGAGATGGTGTTGGGAATGTTTCTCCTCTCGGTTGGAGGGATGCGCGTGCTCGCGGATAGCAGCAGATGTCAGCTCGTTTCAGACAGCGATAGTGTCAGGAGAGGCCAATATGCGGTACGAACGAGTAAGCCGAGACCGGCTAGGCCCATCGACCTATACACTTTCCAGCCCTGAACTTCATTCCTTCGTGGCCGATAGCCATGTCGAATAATGGGATCTGATCGGCGTTCTCTGCTGCGTGCGGATGCGCGCTCAGGCGCCCGAGAGATTCTGGTCGAGAAGCTGGACGGAGATGGGCCAATATAGTGCTGTGTAGAAGAGATGGTGTGAAGACCGATTGCTAGGGCGAGGTCCAGAAGAGGACAGAATGGACAGCCACGACGCCTATGAAGGGGAGGGATAGAGCGCGCGGTATGCGCAGCCGTCAGCTCGAGTGGTAGGTAGGCAGACGGCTATAAAGGTGACGCAGCGATACCGCCAGCTAGACCCTATCTGCTTCTCTGGTAGCCGTTATCATGCTAGCTATCGTCTCGAAGTGTGTTATTAGACCACTTGCCTACTATTATCTCGGAATACCTGTCGCGCTCACCTCGCACTTAGTCCAGCCAGGGGCTTACTAGAGCCCCCAACAACACGCTGTGTCAACAATGTCCGCCACAGCCCAGGTTAATGGGACATATTCGTACGGCCAGTTCCGTGATCCCCTCTCCCTAACTGCACGAGATTTTTGCAAGCCTTATACACGAGATTCACACACTCAACTAACCCCAAGGCAAAAAAAAATTAATTAGGGCGAATGGAACCTTCCATAACCACCACGAGGCTTCAAGCACCAAGTGTCACCGTGGCTCCCCGGTACCGAGAGCCCGAAATGCAGACATCAGTAGCAGCGACAGCAGCCGTGGTTCAGAACAAATAGTGGTCGTTCATACCAGCCACAACGACAATACCTCGACACTTGCCGGCGTCGGTTCTCAGTTCGGACGCTGATTCATATTTATCACCCTACATTGCTTCTGGGTGCGAGGGGATATTGAAAGTGCTAGCTAGGGTAGATAAGAACAAGAACACCTGGGACTATTGCGGCGACTAAAACCGTTCGATGATAATATAAATCTTCACACTTGTCCTATGTTGCAGGAGCTAATTGGCGTTATACTGGATAGTCTGCTGTTACTCAATATTCTTCGAGGATGATGCAACGATTGTTTAATTAGCTGTATACATTATAGCTCTTAGTCTCGTTAAATGCCAATTGTAGCAGAGTACCTGAGCTCAACATCTCACATGATTCTGTAGTTTTTCATAGGCTTGTTCCCCTTCTTCGAATAAGCCATAAGATAGCTGACCGATAGTCTGTGACACTGTTTCTGCCAATTAATTCTCCTGCGCGGTCATACGAATTATTAGACCTGAGCTTTAGTCCACAAAGTTACAGCATCCGCGCAGGCTCTCTATGAGCTCCGGATCAAACTCTGACAGCCACTCAGGGTCCGGAAGGTTTGCAGGATTGATGCCAAGTTGGAAGGGGTCTGGGTCGAAGAAAAGAGGCGGTCGATTTTCTTCATTTGTCGAGCCAGGGACACTCTGAATAGCTTCATTTATTTCTGCGTGTTCATGGATGAGATCATTGATCACCGGTAAAGGCGAACTTGTAACACTAGTGCGTAAAACTTCTCGAGTCAGAGCCGACGAGTTTGACTGGGTAGCTTCTTCCTGAGTTACACTACTAGCTGAGGGTAGACTGTCCCGCTCTGAGACATCTTGCAGCCCCTCAACTGTAATGAAGCTTGGACTTGACTTCTAGTCATGATCCATGCTGTCTTTCAGGGTGTGCACAATTCCGGGATGTAATGTCTCGTCGTTCTTCCAACTATCTTGTAGCGCACCGACTCCTTCTAGCTTGTTGAGATGCATAAGCTCTTCCAGGTCAGGGAGCTCCTCATCGTTTCCGAAAACTTCGCTTCCATAATGCGGGCTCGAGCCTCTTTCGTTCATAGTAGCGTTGGCATGACGAGAATCGTCTAGCTTATCCTCTAAGTGCAATCCTAAGCCGCTCAGAATTGCTGGCTTGGGGCACTTAGTAAGCTGTGATGGATCTACACCGTTCCCCTGAACTTTGTCGTGGAGGTCTAGATACTTCTTCAATCCTTTGTTAGCTGAGGTGGTAGCCTGTTCAGTGCGGGTAGACAACTTGGCCCGGTCTCCATTATCCACAGTGGAGAGGTCAACACATTCGATGTCAGAAGATGAATCTAGATGCCGTGGCTGCTTGTCTGGCTTGTTTCTCTTTTTCGTGTGCTTCGCTGCACCATTCCTGAGTTTAGGCCGTTGAACTCGCTTTGGATTTGATACTCCAGTTCTTGGCATATTTTTCTTAGAAGCAAAGTGGTCGACCCCTTTATCTAAATCGCTGTCACCGAGGTGGATAGCTGGCTGGGATCTCATTTTTGCTTTGACTTTACTACCCTCGGCAGCCTCGCATGCTCGTGAAAGTGATGTTGAATAAGCAATGTTGGAATCTCTTCGGCAGTTCTCATCCTCAATTGAGGAGTTGCTGTCCTTTTTCTTCCGTTGAGGTAGTCGATATTTGTCCACTCCTTCGTGGCAGCACCTATGCGCGCACGGCTTGCCCGATTTAGTAGGTGCGCCATTGCGGCAGGCGTGATTGCACGTCCATTTGCCATTGCCCATTCTGACAGGTTCAGAAGCTGAAAGAGTCTTGTCTTGTGATAGAATATCATCGATGAAGGGGAAATCCTCTTCCGAATTGCCCGTTGAACTGGGATGGGCTGCTGGCCCTGCCTGCTCGGCATAGTCTTCCTGATCGTTCTGTTCAGTAGAATCAAGAGCGTTCAACAAATCCTCATCAGCGACATCCTCGTATTCGGAGTCTTCATCTGCCAAGTTGCTAACCGGCTGTTGGGGGCAAGCTGACTGGGTTTGGAGATCCCTGAATGCCTCAGGAGGTATGTCGGGCTCTAGTGTTTTTATAACCTCGGTGCCAACAATCCCTTCGCAACTAAAGTAGCATGTGATCTTCTGCTGTGGCCCACTAAGCATGACGGGACACTTCAAATCAAATCCTGTCGACTTTTTGATATTCTTGAGGTTCCCGCGCCAAAAGCATGCAAGTTTCCCGTCCGTAGTAGAGGCCATGAACGTTACAACTGGTATTTTGCCATTCCAAGGTAATGCATCCTTAACATTCGAGTGGCTCAAGTTGGCTTTGAGTGTTACTGATATAGCCTCTTGGGGAGATGAATGCGACCCAAAGGCTTTTTTGACAAGTTCAACGCTCATTGCCAATCGAGGAAAACTTTCAAGGGTTTTCAACAAATTCCATCCGTAAGGGGGGTTTCTGGCCGCGACACGCTCAATCTCATCGAACCCTTTATCTGCCAGCCCCAGCACTGTACGGACGCCATGGCTGACCCATTTCCGTACTGCTACAGGGCCGAAACCAGGGATTTGAGATAGCTGTGATGGCTTATTCTCCCACGAATTAGCAGCAATGCCGCGGGCAAGCTCGAGTCCAGCTTTAGTGCCTACACCATCGCCGTCAAATGCCTTGCAATCCACAACGCAGCGCACGAGACGATTCAGCCGATCAAATATTGAGACCTTCTCGATCGAAATTCTGCGCTTGAGGGCACTGAACTCCTTGTCGCTTGGCAATTCCACTCCTCCTAGATGAACCTGGACCATAAGTGAGATTTTGTGCCAGGTCTGTGATACTGTCTCTCGAATTGGATACAGGATGAATGGGGATTTGTTTAGTTCCCGGAACAATGCACGTTCGTCTGGCTTGAAGCGAAAGTCTTTAAACTCTGCAGCTTTGCACATCGTGGTGAGCTAGGAGCTGGTTAGCCACTGGTCAGGTAAGCTGAATAGATATTAAACATACCATCAAGTCGATCTTCGTGCCCCACGGAATTGACAGAAGCAACTTCATTGTCTCAAACTGCACCATGTACCTGGACATGGCATATCCGTATTCAGTACAGCTGAAAGGGGAGTTCTGGGTAACCAACGAGGCTTGCTGTAATAGCTTGACATCTCGTTCACACCACTCCTCCATCTTCACGTCTGCATCGGCAGCATTGCGAACACCTTCAAGGTCGTACAGCGTCGGATCCTGGCGCACTCGCACGCTGAGGAATGTGCCGCTTATCCATCTTTTGGCAGTTTGAAGGTCCTGAATAGTTCTCAGACCAATTTCAGAGTTCAAGTGTTCGAGAAGGTTTTGGTGTAGTGTGCTTTCCAGATTCTCCTGTCCAGATATCATTTTGTTGTATCGCTCAACGTTATTCGATTTAGTCATGATGATGGCAATGGCTTTATCGTCAAACTGTGGGCGGCCAGCGCGACCCAACATTTGAATGACCTCCAAGTCCGAGTACTCTTGCGCTTTATTATCAGAGTAGCCACAGGTTCCTTTCAAGACGACAATGTGACATGGCAGATTGATTCCGACAGCCAAAGTAGAAGTACAACAGATGACACGAAGTTGGCCGCTGATGAAGCTTTGTTCAATAGCCGACCTATCCTGAACGTCGAGGCCAGCATGATGGAAAGCTACTCCATAGCGTACGATTTCTTGTAGGTCCTTGTTGATTACTGGAACTCGTCCCGATGGAGCAGGCCATGCCTTCTCGTCGGCTTTGCAGGTCGACCACCATTCGGCCAACTTTCTAGCCGTGGCTTCACACGACTTTCGAGTGAAGCAAAATACCATTATCGGCTTCTTCTCAGAATGCTTTGCTAGCAAAAGATTTAGTTTGCCATCAAGCATCTTATCGAAAATGAATTCATTCGTAGGACCGTCGTATCCGTACACGTATCTCTGCAATTTGACCGGACGCAATTCCTCGCCAAAGGACACAGATTGGGCCGGCTCCTGTTGGTTTGCGTGATCGCGTCCTAGCCACTTGGCTACGTCTTGGATGTTGGGGACAGTAGCACTTAGTGCAACAAAACGAACATTTGCCCCAATAGTCTTCATACGCGATACCACGGCCTCTAGCGTAGCGCCACGAGCATCCTTCAATATGTGAACTTCGTCAATGAGGACGAGACGGATCATTTCCAGGAGTCTTTGGTGGTCAGACCACTTCCTTGTGATGGAATCCCACTTCTCAGGGGTAGTTATAATGATTGATGCGCCGCCTACCCGACTCGCTTGGGATGGAGAAGTATCACCGGTAAGCTCAACGCACCGCAAATTCATGTGCCTGAACTTCTTTTCCCAATCTCGGGCTCGCTCCGAACATAAGGATTTGGTGGGGGCCTGGTAAACTATCTTGAAGTTCTCTCCACCAGGGCTCGCTACGAGCCTACAAATGGCTAGCTCCAGAATGGCAGTCTTACCAGACCCTGTGGGGGCAGAGACAACAACATTGTCGCCCGTGCCATATACTAGAGGGAAACATTTGGATTGGACGGCGTTGAAAAGTTCGTACGGGAAGACAACGCGAAACTTATCTGGCAATGCTTGTCGCGGGTCGATAAGAACAGTGTTGTTTACAACTGGAGGTTCGCTCGGCGCATGGTCGAGATCCAGCTTCAACTTTTTGGTCCATCTCTGTGCTACAGCGGGGCGATCGGCTGCTTGGGCTTGTCTTTTGAGACTTGGGCGGATTGAAGGGCTTGACCCACCGGGATTCATAGGAGAACTACTGCTAAGGGATGACCCGAAAGGTGGAGTTTGGTTGGAAGCTGGCATACAAGTCAGGATATTATCCTTATTATTGATGTATGGCTTGAACTGACGAGTGTAAAAAGGGGGTGTGAATAGCTGCGACCTAGGCTGGAGGTCTCTGACTCGGTGAGAGCCATCCCTCTCGAATATGGGTCGGGACGCCGGGCTCGGTTCGAGCCTGTCAATATGGATTGGGTTGCTTAGAAGCGGAGACCGATAATCGGGATCCCGTGGCATAAAATTCCTGAAATGATGGCTGGCATCACCGAGGACACGATGTCGACTGGGATTATTGGCAAGCGGCAAAGAAAATTGCTGACTGCTGCCGGAGCTGTGAAGAGGGGGAAGATAGGAGGCGAATGTCTCATTTTGGGGTCGGCCTAATACTTGACGATCTACTCAATATTGTATTAAAATCGACTACGGGCAGTAGAACACGTGTAGGCAGACCTTGGGGTCGACTTACCGAAGTCATCAAGATCCTGATCGCCGTCCTCTTGTGCGCCAATCAGCAGATTCGGCAGCTCTCCTTCTGCTTGACCAATAACGCCATGAGATGGCGCAAAGAACGGGGAACCAGCTTCGCCGTGGGAGAAAGGGTCGTTATTGGTTACATGGCCAACGATATTATGAATCTGTCTCTCTCGACTAACTCTATGTGGAGCCCCATAGATATGACTTCTGTCGCCGGGTTCAAATGGATGGGACATGGTGATGTACTATATAGCGCAGGAAATAGATGTCAATCAAGTTAAAAGTATGATGTCTTAAGAATACAAGGCGGTCGATCTCAAGTTACCCATGGACAAGGCATGGTGGGCATCATGGAGGAGCTGGATATTAGAAGAGGCGATGGGGAGAGAAATGTGGTAAGGGGGTGCCACGGAGAACCTGGGGAAAAGGGTTGGGGTCTGCTGCCTAGAACTCGTGAGTTTGACGACTGGGAAACTGCGATTGCGATTGTGGTGTTAGACGTTCCTTCTCATCATGATAGAAGATCAGCGGTGTAACCTTACATAAGCCATATCTAAGAGAATGGAGTGGACATGCCGGGAATGCCAGCGCTGGCTCTTGTCGGGTAATCGGAATCAAAGGACAGAGTCAAATGCCGTGGACGTGAAACGATACATAAGAAATCATCTGTGATTCTTGATCGGAGAAAAGATATTGTTTATACAATATGCACAAAACCCCTTTTCCAGAGCCTGTATGCCGGTTGGGCCCCTAGAACGCCTGTCTGTGATCCAAACCCTGTAGTTGCCGTCTCGCTCGTGGTCTGCCTATTCTCCAAATCGTCAACCGTCATTGAACTCTTTACAATTGCCCCCGACTCTTGTTTATGATCGCTCGGTATCCCGTGTGACTCCATAAACGAATATCTCATATCTGCCGGAACAAAGCTCCCAGTATCCTGCTGGGCCAGCACTGATCCTAGATTGGGTTTCCATGTGACCCCAAACACTGAGTGCCTACCATGATTATATGGTCGCATCTTTCTAGTGGGAAAACAGCTTCCTCCAAAGATTTATTCGTCCCGGTCCTTGTCCCGCGCTGAGGGCGTACGGGCGTGGTGTCGTAGCGGGGACACGGGCCGGGACGTTGAGAGACCCATCGCCTTCACGTTCTCCAGCGGGTTGGGCACAGTGAGCTTATCATCCGTGAACCGTGGCGTGGTCATCGGGTCGATCGTCGTCTTCTCGTAGCTAACAATGTTGATCGGCGGCGGGCGGCCACGCTTCCGATCAGGTCCTGTGTAGAGGAATGTCGAGAAGAGGACCAAAGCCGTCCCAAGAAGAAACTGTAGCATCTTAGCATTTCTCCATCAAATCTCAAGCTTCTTAGTGCTTACCGTTAACGTCACCTTGAATTTGAAGAACCAGACGCTAAACAAGAAACTTATAACGATGCTGATGCTCGTGGCGAAGTTCTTCGCAATGTTGTCGGCGTAGTTGATGCAGAGCGAGGCAAGCACGCCGCCGAAGGCCTGCAGAACGACCAATGCCCAGACGATCCAGTTGTAGCCATCGAAGAATCCATGCACCGCGATTTCCTGGCCATCCTTGAACATGACGCCCACGATCAGCGCGGGGAACAGCGAGTAGAACGACAGCTGGATGTTGCGAATCCAGACGGACACTGAGGTTTCCGGATCCTTCAGGACCTTCTCGAAATAAACTCCCGTCAAGCCGGAAATAGCGGCTGTAACAAGGACGGCCGAGAGCCCAATCGAGTAGTTCATGACGGGCGCGAGATTCTGGTCCTCTTCAATCCCCTCGTATGTAGCCGAACGCTTTGTGAGGGTTTCCCCAACCTCAGCCAGGCCATCCAAGCCGCGCTTCGTGAGTTCTCTCGCAACATCGCCCATGCCATTTGCCACCTGCCCCAGTTCGTGCACCGACCGCGGGAAGAAGTGGTCCGCCATATCATGGACCATGAACGAGCTCTCTCTCGAATCGGACGAGGGGATCGATACGATCGAGACACCGATGGTCAGTATGATGAGGGAAATCCAGCGCTTGCCGGACAATGACCGGCCCAGCATCGTCACGGTGAAAACAGCTGTCGTGAGGATCTGTCTTGCGTGTCAGTTACCCTGTACACTACTTTTTCAGTCGTCAATGGCCAGTCGGTCCCACCTTGAGTTGGTATAGAATTTGGAAATGCACCGGATCCAAATTGCCTACCGCAACATACTGCAGTGTGTTCTGTAGGGTATAGAGCGTAGCCGGGATCGCCAATTTCCATCCATCACCGGAAAAGACCGAGTAATAAATCTGTTCGAACAGGACGGTAGCGGGCGTCGAGGGCGCCAGATTTCTCGACACCTCGTATATGGCGAACGTTAGAGAAATAGTCAGTTTGATCACTTCTGTTAGGAACACGGCGGTCGAGGTGAAATAACGATGGTCGCCGTTCGGGGGCATCATCCGCGAATAGTGCATAAGGAGGATCAGAGCCGAGTTTTGGAACGTCAACTGCAGGCGGTATACGTTAGCGATGTCGCGCTGTCAGTAGTCCTCGGCGGACCATTTCTCTCGTTGATGCTGAGGGCCTCGAGATCCCACTCCGGGGCCGCAACGCGCACATACCGTAATAAGCGAGACCTGCTTCATCGAAATCCCAAAAAGTGTCGGCCCTCCCACAGGTTGCGGGGCGGCGTCGAGGAGAGCCATAACGAATGGTAGATTTGTGGCCGCAGCCTAGCCGGGTATCAAAAAGCAATGCTGCTCGTCGGTTTTCTTTTCTTTTCTTTTCTTTTCTTTTTTTTTCTCTCCAATCCCCCCAGAGCAATTGGGATTTTCGGTCAAGTATGTAGTCGTTCGATCGATTCGTGTCGGATGAAAATCGTTTTCTCAGTTCTGGCCGTTGACGTCGTCGGTCGACTTGCACTAGCCGGTGGGTGTCTAGCGCAAATTTCGAATTGCTAGGCAACAAAGTGCAGGACAAAAGGATAACCGTAGAAGACAAGGAGATGCGTCACGTCGTCAAAATGGCTGTCGGGTCGAGTTACGGGGTCACCAGTCCGACCCTTCGAAAGGCAAGTGAGAACCGGCCGTGGTAAGCTTTTGAACCCCTGAATCTTACACCACCAAGCGTATTAAAGGAACGCGTGCACGTCGTGTAGGGTGGGAAACTCGACCAACAACAATTCTGATTGGTCGCCCAGGTCTGACGGCCGGGTAGCGATTGATTTGGGGGTGTCGCAAAGGTAAGATTGAATGCGAATTGCCGGAATCAACCTCAAGGTTGGAGATGGGGACAGCCAAAATAAAACTTTTCAAACTCGCAGGAGGTCGTGGAAAAAGGTGCAGGTGTTGTGCTGTGTTCCCTAAGTACCTATGTCGTGTAGTACCACCTACAGAAAGGATTGTGATGACTGGGTTGATGATATCAATGGCGTTTGAATCTTTCCCAATGCGTACTACGTAACCCCCGATCCTAGCCAGCTTGGACTCTGGTTGTGCCTGGCTGGACATACAGTGGACCGTGCCGCCTCAGGTCGATTCTGCAGGTAATAACAAGCCAAACTGGATCGAAGCCTTGGCGATGCTGCACCACTCGCACGTACTTATTAATAAATCCTCACTTGCCTTGTTTTCCTTATCATGCTAGGGCTTCAAGTTTTCGCGAAAGATTTCACTATCATTCCCCGGGGCTAGCTGTAATAGCAGATCTTAGGGCCGTCATAATGCTGCCCGTTATAAGTCTCGTCTTAACGAGTCCGTGGTAAGGGGAGAATAGACGTTTGGGTACCGTTGCTCCATAGGAAACCCGACAGCAATCTAGATGCCTACTACTATTATGTTAGATTCAACCTATGTCCTGTGCACCCGCTTCCACGTTGATTCTCAGAATGGATCTGGCGATAATGCGGGGAGTACTTCGTAATCACATGCCGGTTCTTCATATTCTTCATGCGCAATGACAATTTCAGATGGTCTGTTCTCCTGTTACGCAGATGCCTTCGCAGATTTCTTCACCAATGCCGATTCCCCAACTATCTCGAACCGGAAACGTTTCAGATCGGTACTTTGGTGCTGCTGTATTACTGGGTATTTCCTATTGCTGCCATACATAGTACTGGGAACCTTGGGATAAGATAGGGACTAATAGATGAAAGACCGCCTCAGCGGACACCTCAGCCTGCACACGTAATAAACCATCCGATGGCGGCCACATGTTACTATGTATGACATGGCAGCGCACGGGTGGGAATAGATGCTTGATCCATTACATAGTAGCGTCGCTCCCGTCTTCCATCAGAGATTCGCACGGTTAATATTTGATACCTTATGTAACTGTGAATGCACGGGTGGCATCGCATAGATCTCAATCCATCCTCCTTTAGCTGCAACATCGCCTACTCCAGGCAAAACATGTAGGCGAGTTAACAGACGTCTTTCCAGGAAAACTCCGCACCCGTTCGAAGGTCTTCGATCAATCGCCCACGAAGCATCACGGCTTCTTTAGAAGGTAGGGAGGTGTGCTAGCCTAAGCTACTTACCTCGCTCAGATCAGTTAGGTAGCGAAGGCGGGGGAAAGACTACCTATTCCTACCCAGGGTTAGGTGCATGTAGGAGAAGCAATCAATACCTGAAACCCTGAAAGGGGCGATGGGCGAGCCTCCAATATGCACGATCTACTGCAGCTCGATCTCGCCGGGCGTGCTTGGCACCTTAAAGCGACCACACGACGCACAGCATGGCGCAGCTGGAGGGTTCGCTACCTACCTAGATTCGACGCTATTTTCCTTCTCGATCGGACAAGGAATCCGATTCCTTAGCTCTAGTTGTCCCGGACCGGACTCGATGATGGTGCGCACATGACATGCGCAGGCGACATCCTCACTACGTCCGAGAGAGCTTGACAGACAGACATCATTTCCATTCCGCAGCTCGCGAGCTACCTTGGACCAAGATAGCCCCTAGCTCTTCAGTCATTAATGTCTAGGTATCTAGGTAGGTGGCCAATTTCGACCAGATGGGAAGTGCGTAGGCCGGAGGGAATTTGGCTCTAGGTGGAAAGACACAGCGGGTTGGCTAGAATTCAACTTTATTCGGATAGCTCTTGAGCAGCATCACCCCCGGAAATCGATCGCATCCCGCGAATACGGAGAGCTGCCCACGCGGAATCCGGCTAGTATGTATAGATGTGTATAAGCTTCGTTTATTGTAAGGTAAATAGCCCAATGCGCCATCCCCCGTTTCGCGCATCAAATATTAAGATGCTTCCTCTTCGCATACATCAGCCAAGTCGATGCCGAAGACAAACATATATAGTGGTAGGTGGCTGCACCCCAATGCCTTATATCCAAGAAGTATTTCATTTTGGTAAGCAACTCCTCCGGTCGCTTGATCATGATAACATAGAAAGTACGGCGATGCACGTCTGAACACAGGTTCCTGCTCTCCCAAGCTCTAGTACATATACACCCGTTCCCAACACCGATTCGATGGTATGAATTGACATCAGCCTTTCCCCATGGGCCGTACAGTCATTCAATCCGCATCCCCAGTCCGATTATATACAAGTACAAGGGGAAATATATTAGTCGTGAAGCAGCGATGCTCATGTTCTTCTTCTATTCCCTTCAGGCCCGTGTCAAGAGGGCCCAGGCGGCGGGACAAGGAAACAAAACAAAAATATATAAAATCGTAGCAGTGCCAGGATAAAGCAAGTTTTTACGCCAACGCAGGTACGAGGGCATGCGTAGAAGACATAGGAAATAACGGCGTTTTCCAGGAAATCCGCCGTCTTATGTTAGGTAGATGATATGTTCAATCGTCGTCGCCCAACCACGGCATCGGCGAGCTTACCCGTCCAACAGCGCTCAGCCTCAAGCCGCTCTTCTTCCCTTTGATGTGGCCGGTGAGCGGGGGTGAGAGGAGACTGTCAACGGGAGAGATGGGGCTATCTGGTCTGGCGACCCCTGGCTCCTCCAACAGCTGAGGTGCTTCTTTTCTCGGGGTCTCGCCGCCAAAGTGATAGAAGTCGACATCATCGACATCCAAATCATCGCTCGGCTCGAGCTCAACTTCCGGGACGTCCTGCAATCGGCGACGCGAAGGACGGCCGCGGGGACTAGCCGACCGCGAGTTGAGTCGCGATCCTCCGCTGGCTCGCCTACCATTGGTCGAAATTCCCAGCGGGTTTCCATAAGCACTGCCATGTCTAGGCTTAGACGTGCTCTGGCGCAAAGTGCGGTCGGGCAGCGGGAACTCGAGTTCACTATCCATGAATTCGCTCAGGTCCGAGCTCGGTTCTGCGGTATCGATTGCGTCGATTCCATCAACAGGTCGGTCCAGATAAAGCAGCACACGTTCGTGACGGGACGATCCACCTAGCTGGGACCCAGACCTGACAGAAGCTCTCGACGAGTTGGAGGCCCTCTCGGTCGGGTCGCTGTGACTGGTCCGTGGCGGCGTCTCGGCACCGCGAAGGTCCTGACGTTGACTTAATCTGGTGTCTGCTCTTCGGTGCGTGCGATCAGCAGACGAGGTTCTTTTGGAGTAATCGTTCGCTTTGGCATGAGCACGAGCATCCCTTGCATCCGGCCTGCCTGCATCTTTCGCATTCGGTGATCCCCTCCTGTCGAACTTTTCGACGGCGTCGCGACCACTGCCATAGCTTGATTGACTAGCCCGGCTGCTTCGGCCTTCCTCTTCCATCTCAGCAATGATGTGCTCCCGCATTCGAGCCCTCTTCTTGCGTAGCGCGGCTAGCAGCATCTCTTCCTGTCTCGTTACTGCCATTACCCGTGCATTTTGTGCTTCAGTGGTATTACTGACTGTCGAGTCTCTTCGTGAGGATTCTGGTGACCTCATGAAAAACTCGACGCTAGTGGGCGATAAAGGTGGCGTTGGCTGATCTGAAGCATGGGAAGCCCGCGATATGCGACTTGTCCGTTGTAGGAGTACGTTGTCCAGGTCATTCGGCTTCGGCTTAGCCGAGACAGAAGATGCAGCTTGAGCTGTGGAGGCCAATGGCGTAAACGTGATTGCCTTCGCTTCTTGCACGCCATAACTCGGCTGCCTTGTGGTAGGAGGTGTCACTGAATCCATAGTCCCTGTCGTTAAGACAGATGACCGGGAGTCTCGATAAGACAGGGACGCAGAGTTGGGGGTAACCGTAGTTGAAGTCGAATTCGAAGAACGGAGAGTGCTATTTGACGGTGAACGGCTACTCTGTGTCGTTGGCGCAGCCTCGGGGATAGTAAGATAATCGTTGAGATGGGTGGGCAAGGTCCCTTTGGGATAATTTGTCCCACGTTGATTAGCTACTGAGGAGCGGTTGGAACCGGACTGGCGAGGATCAGAGCATATACTGATATCATCCCGAAAGCTTGGGTCGCGAGACGGTCCAGACGAAGGGGGTAGGGAATCTATCGGGCCGTCTTCGTCGGAATCTGTGTCAGAGAGGGACAAGACGCTGTTCTGCTGTCTATCAAGTTCCAACGTGCTCTTCGTTGATGGCGAGGCCTTCGAGGTTCGAGTATGTCGACTTGATACGCTTCCTGCGTATTCTGTCTTCGAGGCTGGACGTATATGCAACGTACTTGGAGTCTCGGCTCTGGTAGCCGTCGCTTGACTGGCCAACGATGGTTCTCGGGAATGGTTCCACTTAGCCATGGGTTCTCGGACGGGAGGGTTCGGCAGGGGCATAGGCACGTCCTCATAAGTAGATTCATATGCACCAGGAAACAAATGTTGGCGATGGTGATGATGCGGATGTTCTTTCTTCCTTTCTTCCGTTTGCCCGGCTTGCCGGAAAGACTTCTGTTCGTAACGGTCATAAAGTTGGTGTAACTCGCTCATGTCAGTGGTTCCCCTCAGACGACCCGGTCCCACGGGACCCTCGTGAGCTGCCTGCGGTTGGGTTTTCGTGACCTTCCGCGCCGTCTTATGACCTCCTTCAGGGCTCGGTGGTGGAAGTGCCGTCGGGGACGCTACACCCTGCGATATGAAGGATGGTGACCTCATCACATAATTGTTTCCTAAGACTGGTTCTACACCTGGAGAGGTCGAGGCCTGGGTCTTGCGGGACCTGGGTCTCAGCAGCGAAAAATCCAGTTTCGACGGTTTCTTTTTCTTCTGACTTGCCCCAGCCAGGGCTCCGTCCATATCCAGCAATGTACTAGCCTTCGTCGGGAAACCTTTAGCCATCGCGGAGTTAGAGGTCTGTTGAGATATCGCCAGAGGCACCTTCGCAGATTCGTAGTGCGTCGAAATGGTCGAACCAGACCGCCGACGACGATCATCCGAATCATCCGTCGTATCCCGATAATCAGCACCGATCGTTACTGCCGACCTCTTTGTTGACAGCTTTTTTCCAGGAGGGCCATGCGCGCTTTGCAGGCGCCGCGGAACAATCTCTGATTCTTGCTCCCACATATTTCTACCATAACTCGTCCCAGCAGTTCCATCGTCCTCCTCGTCCCAGAACCCTCTTCCCGTATCGTTCGTCGATGGACTCGTGGTACTCTCAGATACCGATATGCTAATGCCTCCCACCGATTCTGTTTCCCACGACCGAGTAGCATCTCGCGTTGAACCAGGCGAGTCGAGGTTCATATCACCAGTTCCCAAAATCTTTTCTGCCTTGGACAGCGGTGTCGAAATGTTCACAGGCGTCATACGCTGTTTCGCCGAGCGTCCCGGCAGGGGAAACGTAAACTTGGACTTATGCCCCATTTTTGGCGAATAATCGATCGTTCACCGGATCTAGTTCGTTCGCGAAACAGGCCCGTTGCCCACAAGCGTATAGCCAGCAATTGACTACGAGCTCGGCCCTCTGGTGTTCGGCAAGTCAGGCAGTCAGGTCGGAAAGCCCTTCTGCTGGCTGTCTTCTCCCAGGTTATACCTCCTAGCAGGGGCAGAAGGCATACACGATGATGTCGCGGTGCCTGCGCCAAGTTCTGTGCCAACTAGGGGCCGCGTAGTCGAGAGGAAGCGTTGGTGCTGATCGGAGTCAATTGTTGGTTTACCGACAAGGCGAGAATAATGATGGGAGCGGTCAAGCACGGCGAGTAATTGTCAGCACCCCAAAGAGACCCCCTCTATGTATATGTTGCACAAGAGCTCCCGGTATAGTCAGCATCATACGGCTCGCTAATGCGGCTGTCTCTGGTGGTTCCCGGGGGGGTTCGGCAGGTCAATCAAGATTTGGTGAAGATAGGGCGAACCAGAGATGAGCTGCGAAAGAAGCTCGGAACTGTTCCACAGATGCCTGTTGAAAGGCACTGGGATGTGGTCGCTTCACGTTTGGGGGTCCTGCTCCTAAATTTAAGGGCCCGGCTCAATGCTGCATGGCTGGACTCGAGCCTCATACGTCGCGGTGTGGAAGTGGCAGAGGGCTGGAGGGCTGGAACGGTAGAAGGAGAAAGTGATTCATCCACGTGTGGGAGAGACAGGTTCGTTGATATTACACGGAGAGCGAAGAGATGGAGAAAATACCAAGGCGGCACATGGCACTTAGGTATGTAACGGAGCCAGCATGTTTTTTCTTCCTCGTCTTCCCTCCCCCCCATGCCCCCCAAATACACACACACACACACACAATATAAGAGTAATTAGACCAGAGCGCTGTGCACTAGCTGCTAGTGCCGACAGCCACCAGGCCACATTGGGGAAAGGGGCAAGCCGAGCCACCATCGACCAAGCAGAAGGGAGAGGAGCCCAGTCAGTCAGCCAGCCGGTCGACCGTCGACCGCCGTCCTGCAGGCAATGAACCGTCCTGCCTGACCCACCCAGACCACCCTGTTCTGTCGTGTAGGTACTCACCAAGTACACCGCGGACCACGCACCACGTACGCAGTACCGCGCAGCCGAGCCTTTCACGTTGCAATCGGATTCTACGAGAAGGGATTTGTAGGCAGGTTCCGGCATGGCTTCCAAGACCCCTGGGTGCCCTTGGCAACGCCTTCTGCTGCTACATTAGCGTACTACGCACATACAGATACATGTCTATACCTCCAGCTATATGTGACCTCGTGGCAGGTGGATGTGGAGGTGAAGACGCAGGCCGCCCAGAGCCAGATACTCCCGAGAATCAGGAAGGAGACTTGAGATGGCAGCACTGACGATGCGATTACCGGGAAGGCAGATAGATGACAGGTCACGGAGCGCTGTGGTTTCGGCTTCTCCTAGTGACGGGGCCAGTGAAGTCACCAAACCTGCCTGAGTAGGAAAGAACAGTTCACAGGGTAGCCGGAGACAACGATCGGGACGTGGGGCTTATGTACTATGTAAGGTAATGTAGGAACACGGCAGCACGGCTGTTACCCGCCAACTAAACTTAGGAGACTAGCAGGAAAACAGCAGAGTTCATGGTGATCAGATGTCCGATAGTTCCATCTCAGCCAGCTGCTGGCCAATGGAATTCTACGTTGAAAAGCGATTGACTGCAACAATAAATAAGGATAATAATAACAAATAAGCTTACCCCTGATTATAAAGAATGTCATCAGCTCCCAGCCGTCTGGGTCCTTCTCGCTGAATTATAAAAGAAATATGGCCAAGAAGCCTAATAAGAGAGTACATAATCGGCCTCTTCTTCCGGCATCAATAGCGCAAGACGATTAGGGAAAGACGGTATGGGAAAACGAATGCCTATGAGGCACCGTCACCCAATAGTATGAGCTCGAGCAGTCTTTCTGATAGATGCAGTAATCAATTCTGTCTTGGGAATGGGCATTTGTGGCTTGAGGCGTACGCCATGAGATGAGTTCAGCGGCACATGGCAGTCCACTTTTCGTCGGGTGCGTGTGTTAAACAAACGTGCCGATGCAGCTCGTGGCTCCGCGGCTCCCACTCGTGCCACTGCGCAGTAGCTACTATGTACATAGGTTTAGGTAGGTATGTGAGATGTATATACATGTAGAGACAGACAGGCCGCCCTGACTTCACCTCCAGACCTGGGGTCGTGATCGCCAGCTTACATAGTAAACCAAAGTCCCCTACATAGAACTAGTAGTAAAACGAGATCTCGAAATAGGATATGAAAAATGATGGACTAGTCGACCGATCTCGGTTAGCAACTGACGGGATTCCATTCCTTCTGCATGGCCATGGATCAATATTGGAACACTATGCCTTATGGTCCGTGATGCTTACATAGTATTGAGTAAAAGCTTCATTTGACACGCAAGAGAGTGCATAGTAATTAAACAGCTGGCTAGTGTGCATGTTCAATCAAAACTCGATCTTTTCTCATTCTCGGGCTTACGGGGCATTACCATGCACGAGAAGAAGAAAAGAAGAAGAAAAAACAGACTATATCACCACCTGAAAGTCGAGAAGTCCCAGACCCCTAACCATGACTCGCAAACCAAGCTCGTCTCTTCCAACGCGCATGTAACCCATTGCTAATGGCCTCTGTCAGCGCCTACCAGCAGACACAGGGGTTCTAGACTGTTTACTAAAATAAAATGCCACGCGGAGACACAGTCAGCTGCACCATACTTACGAGTACATGTAGGTAGATGCCTTACCAATGTGCCTACATGTAGGTATGTACGGGGCATATATGTAGGTACTCTATGTGTACATGCGTGCAGACCTAATTTTAGGTATCCCCGTGCAACTACATAGAAGCCAGCCCTCCACAGCCGACAGGTATTTACATAAGTCAGGTAGCAAACGGCAATCAAGACGAGACAAGCTCGCAGGCGTAAACATGGAAGCAGACAGTCGAGCTGCAGGTAGCATCACGGCGTGCAGGAGGATTCCCGTTGCAATGCCGGGAGCCGATACGACAGAAGCAGAACAAGCCGATGCCGCGTCGTACAACCACATCCAAACGCTGTTAACAGCCCACCTAAGACAGCGATGCAATTCAGCTATGTCTTGGAAGCATCCGTGTTGCACACCCAACGGTCTGGTTCAATATCACACTGCACGCCCTCTCTCCACTATCCGATATTAGGCATGGGGTTAGCCACCCTCTTAAGACCTAGGTATGTCTTAAAGAATGATTCGCCTCAAGTTGAAGCAAGTCAGATGACGATTTTAATCTTGTATGTAAGCCTAGCAGCCACTGTACTGACACGTAACGAATAACTACTTACCTACCCTTCCTGCCTCGCACACGCGCACTGCCAAGGTGGCTCAATACGATCGTCATGGTAGCACGCCGCTAACAAAAGTAATATCATCAATTATCAATTATCAATTATCAAAATGGGACGGCAAGCATGCCATACCATGCACACCACAGACACATTGAAGATCCCCAAAAAGATACCTATTGCATGGCGCCCAGATCGTTGCATTGGGCACGAAATGCAATCTTAACGACAGGCTGATTCATCGACTGCGCGACGGGCAAAACACACCAAATAGGACACTTTCCCGATCACGTCTAACATAGTACTACTCCGTAGTATGTACCGTAACCGGCAGAGGCGGTTCCTGCGGACTCTAACCAGCTGAAGTCTAGCCCAGGTTCCAATACTCTGGATGCCGGCATCTTCGAGCCTCCCTGCCAAGAGCTTTAGCAGCCAACGCTTGAGCTGTCTTGCGGTCCAGCGCTGAGCAGGAGACCGAAGGTGCCAACTGCTCAAATCTACCTTACCGACTCGACGGTTGAGCCGATCCTGAACACCATTCGATAATGTCCCTAATAGCTTAATCGTCATGACCAGCATCTCACCAGCTAATAGCATCATCTATCGATATTCTTCATTGTCCCGCCCGCTCATCTCGACGCATTGGTCAAAAGTTAGCAAGACGCTGGAATCCGTCGATCAGCCAGCTAGGGCCGTCATCAAATGCAGCCCATGACATCAATTCCATTTCCTGAAGTCAATCAATGGGTCATCACCAACACTAGTCGTCTAGCCAGGCAGCGCTGCGATTTTCCCACGAGGAGCTTACTATTAACGGTGCGGAGCGACGAGATGGGCTGAGTGATTCCCACCACGCCTGCAACTCCAGAGAGGAGAGACCCTCCGTGATACCACGGAAAGCCAACCCCATGGTCCATGGACAGCCCTCCTTTGGGTCCAGACGATGGCAGGATGGATATACATAGTACTACGTACCACACGTACATCCGTAGTAAGGCTCCTGGAGCCGCAAAATGCAAACTTCCGGACCTCGAGCAACCAAAGAAAAAGGGACCAATAATATGAGTTGTAACGTGTCGATTGGCGGGGACTTACGACTCCGGGTTCCCGCTGGGTCCCCAGTTGACAGGTCGCCGATCATTCTTAATGATATTACCAGCCTCTCCGTACATAGCGTGTGCATACAGGGGCCTCCTCGTCAGCTCGCCCAGGGGAGATCGACGGACCTATTTGTTGGTACTCACCACAAGATGACATGACAGGAATTGCTGCAAACACTCACACGCGCTTTCTCTCTCAACATGCCTATTTCTGCCCCTCGCGTCGGTCAGCCACGTCTGCCGTACTACCTGGACGTCGTACCATGTGCAGCGCCAGATCTTGAAACGAACCCTGGCAAGTCGCAGCCGCAGCCTACAGGACCGTCGCGGCAGCAAATCAGCCTCTGCGACACAGCCAGGGATGCGGTCCGGATCCGGGCCCCCTCTGAGGTCGCTAGCCCTTCCTCCGCCCTGCCTTGCCTATTTCAGGCACGCACACAAATCTTGCAGATGAAAAGAAAACAGAAACGGAATGCTACCCAACGAGCCAGGCTGTGTTTGCTCTATAGTAGATACATACCTACTACCACCGCTGCCACGGGAACATGCGCTCTGTTGCCAATCGGAAGTTCCAATACTACTACATGTATGTGTGTATCACGCAGCCCTGAACGTTCTTGACAGCCGGGTCCGGACTGCCCAGCACCCGGATATGGGGAGAGAGGGCAGGCGGGTCCTCGCGATGGGGATAGCTTTCATTTAAAAAAAAAAAAAAAAAAAAAAAAACCCTTATAGTAGCACCACATCGTGACTTCCTACCTACGTGTTGCGCGCCTCCACATACGGGGCGGGCGGTCACAAACACAGGGGCAGGGCACGTTGATCTACATGCAAGGTAGGTAGTTAGGGCATGTATGGTCAACATCAGCTACTGCACATCAGCGCACTGGCGGTGAATCACGTTCAGGAGTTTGAGGGCCGGACCTAGCCTGCCGCCTGTCTGCCTGCCTACATTCATACATAGGTAGCGTTATGCATACATCTGTATGTACATGCATATAGGTATGTCTGGATGGGCGTTCCACACGCGCAGACGCGTAGGCATACACAATTTCATATGTACATATCTATCTTCTCGACCGAGCAGACTGACGTCAGGCGACCGCTATGCAATGCAGAAGCAATGCAGCTCCTTATTTATAACGACCCTCTCCGTCCCGGGGTATCAACGCCCGCCGTTCCATAGGTCTCGCCTGTGAGAATTTGTTATCGAAGTCGGAGAATTCTGCCGACTCCGCCCGCCACCCTTTTTTCTCCGTTCCTATGTCGTCTCCTCCCTCCCCCTTACCTTCCCCTCCAGCTAAATACAGCGTTGTCTCGCTTATTCTCCTTGGATTCCCCCGATCGACACATGGGACTGGCCTTGGCGGAGCAACTCGCCGCTCTAACAAGCCCAGCTATGAGATGAGGCATATATATCCCACGTACTTACATATGCATATACGGGCGGCCTTTGGCGGGGTCAAGCCATGCGTATAGGCGGAAGAAAGGTAGGTAGAGATGGCGGAGCCTGCCCGCCCGCCAGCCAGCCTGTCGTCACATGAGCTCGCCTAGGTACGCCAACGCGTTATCTATCATCCATATGCTTAACGGACATCGTTGCACCTACCTAACCGACTTGACGCCAAGTTGGCCGCGCTCGTGGCCGTCGCCCACGACGCGCACCGACGGCCAGGTTTCAGAAAAGAAGCCCGGATAAGCGAAGAGGGCGGTGTGTATGTAATCGGGCCTTGAGGTCTTGATACCGCCGGTGGTCGGGCCTATCCGGCCATACTACTTACCTATGTAAATTCACGTCGCGATTGTGAGCGCGGCGCAAGGGCTGAATGATTTCCCCCTTATCTCCCCGTCTCCCCGAGACGGGGCGACAGTAAAAGCATTCGGAGATTTTAGGTGATGTCTCAGAGGTTAGATTCAGTAAGCTCCGGTGTGGTTTGGTACATGTGCGTGTTTAAATTCCTGTACGCTGCAAAACGTATCTGTCTCATACCAATTCACATTGTATATCAGGACGTTAAGGTATTGAACCTATTGCAAGGCTCATATCTCATAAGAGTAGTCGGAAGCCCTTCGTCTCCTCTCTCCTCGCGCCTCCATCCATGGTCAGTCACGGTGGGAACAGTTAACATGTCCTTCGAGCAGCGCAGCAATCAGTCACGTCCAAGTTATGTCATAAACGTATCGTCAGAAATCAAAGAACTTTTCTTGGCCTAGCTAGCAGTGTATGAGAAGCCTTATCTACGTCCTAAGAAAAGGGCGTATGTGGCCACCGACGGTGAGGAACGTCAAGACCCCGGAGAGTACGTGGTCTCCTCCTGCCGTCATTATCTCGAAGTATATACCACACCACTTGTTAAGATATCTCCGGCCGATGCCGGTAGATGAGCTTGATAGTGCGATATCTCAAGGCCATTTAGAAGGCATTCCGTGAGGGCTCCTCTAGTCTAAGGAACCTCTCCCAATACTTCACAAGCAACAATGTATTTTTGGGCAAGTGTCATGTGTGCAACCGGTCCCCCCTACGCGCGCCCGAGAAGATTCCCATGTCAGGAACTTCACACGCGCACTGTCCTTTTGGAGATTATTAGGTGGGCAGCTCAAAGTAGCCGCTGCCACCACCAGACTCCCAAACGCGCCTGTATTTTGGAAACTCGCCCCTCCGTTTTGCAACCACCTTGCAAGCTACCGTCCCACGTCAGTGGCTCGAAATTGCGCCTCTGTTGAAGCTAGCGGGTTGCGTGAGCCCGCTTCACTGCGCCTCTGCTGTCGCGGACGGCTTGCTTGTCGAGGATGGCGACCATCTCGCGGGCGGCGCCCCCATCGATCTCCTGGCAATCCCTGGCGCGGGTGCACGGCAAATCCTCGTTGAGGGCGTTGGGTATGTGCTTCACGTCGTTGTTCTCGCAGTGCACCTTGCAGATCCACTCGACCTCGAAGGGCTCCGTGACCCTCCGCTTCATGATCTTCCACCATCTCGGGTGAGGGGTGTCCTCGGACGGGAGGGATCTCATGACAGCCTGGGTGTGGAGTGATGTCAGTAAAGGAATACAGAGCATGTAGTTGGAAAAGAAAGGAAGGAAAGCACTGACGTAGCCTTGATATGCCTGCGATTTGTTGACGGAGAAGAAAAGGATGACCTTCTTGCATTCGATAAAGGCTCTCTGAAGAGTTTCCTCGTTGTGGATCTGCGTCGCCCAGAGGCCCTCATCCTGGCAATCGTAAATGTTGGCGTAGGTGCTGGACTTCATGACGAAGAAACGGATATCTGAAAGTATGAATCAGTGGCTGCGAGTAAACCCCGTTTTGTCTGGAGACTCACTGTCGTTGCTAATATCAAGCTTCTTGAGAAAGCCAAAATTCTTTCTCTCTCGCGCCAAGTCTCTGCCGTCATTTTTCTCCAGCTCTCTCTCAGCCTCACGGCACGCCTGGCGCTCACGGTATCCACGGCGCTCTAGGTACGGGTTTGAGCTCCATCCGCCACGGTCATCCGCACGAGCAATGCGAGGTTTAGCGGGGCGAGTAGTCCTGGAAGGCGGGCCATGCGGGCTGTACGTGCTACGGTCTCGTTCCTGATATCGCGAATAGCTGCGAACCCGATACGCGCCCTCTACGTGGCCATCTACAGGGGCATAGCGAGGCGATCTGGAACGGCCACGCGCCGCCCCAGTCAATGATGATCGGTGTCGTGCCGCGTTACCGTGCCGATCCCAAGGCTCCTGGTACTCATCACTCTGCTTAGCTGCCTTGTGTTCTTGGTAT
Organism: Xylaria sp. JS573; assembly: GCA_000966885.1. NCBI lineage: Eukaryota > Fungi > Ascomycota > Sordariomycetes > Xylariales > Xylariaceae > Xylaria > Xylaria sp. JS573. Next base: position 423,324 of record JWIU01000023.1, on the reverse strand, counting down.
TTGTTAGGAGCGTGGCCATAATCATCTTCAAATTCTTCAGGGTCGGCCTTGACCAGAGGGGCAGGAGTGGCTGGACGCAACCGAATGCTGGGTACGTGCTTGGTCTTAGCGGTCAGTAATGGAGTATCAGGAGTTCTCTTGAGTGTGTCCTCATCCGACTGGTACCCAAACATGAGCTGAGCTCTCTTAGACTCGATGGCGGCCTGCTCCTTCTCTAGGCCCGCTAAACGGTGACTAGTCAGTTCACCATTACGATACTTAAGGTCGTGCCAGTTAGTGATGTCGAGCCAATCTCGAATGTCATCGGCCAACTTAAGACCGAGTGATGGATATTGAGCTAAGTCAATGGAAGAGAGCTGGCCATGACGATCCAGTGTCCTTATGACAGTGGCATCCGAGGGCGCAGAACCGCGGTTGTTGGTGTGGGTCGTCATGTGTGAGCTATCATCGGTGCCTGGTGTCAGCACTCTCTCACTGGGGTTACCTCGCGAAGACATGATGGCGCTGCGGTCTGTAGAGTGAGAGGAGGTGTGATGACGAAGTTGTTTGGGAATGGTTATTCTGTGTTGTGGGTGTGAAGGTGAGGTTGAGGTTGAGGTTGAGGTAAGCTCCTTTGGCACGTTTGGGGAAGTTGCTTGGGCGAGAGTTGCTGCTAGAAACCCGAAGTGAATGGGTCAGCTGTTGAACACCTTCAAGGCTACTCGAAGAAGAGAGAAGAAGGAAGGAACAGAAGAATTCACCCACCCTTCTCTGGTTGATCTAGTAGACTGTTTATCAAATGGTGGCTCTGGTCTTCGGTATTGTGAGTAGCAGCATGGCTATCATCAAAGAATAATTGCATTTTTGATGTCTGGAGGTGCCTTGTTTCCTAGAGGAAGGAACTTGCCAGTGCCTAGTGATCTGGACTGAATACCTATCCAGTTGGGTTGCCCTTCGTCAGTGAGCTTTCATTATTTGTTCATGACAGACACCCTTAGCTTAATAGCTTTTACGGATGACCTTGGTATAGTGATTAGAGTGATTGGAGAGGTCCCTACCTAGGTCCTTTAGATGCCTATTGCCCAGGTGGCATTGATCTTGATCCAATAAATTTGAGGTCTACCTTCCATAGGTAGGTACCGAGGTTATAGGTATCTGTGTATTCAAGAGGAACTTCAATATTCCTTCTTACCTTCTGGACCTTCCAACTATGTGTTTATGTACCTAGATGCTATAAAGAGAGTGTAAGGGCCTTGTGGCCTGAGGTAGCATGGAGAAACTGAGTATCACGATAAAGAGAGTGCATACATGTACGACGAAAGAAAAGAGTGTGTATGGCCGGGCTCTGGCCCCTTGTCTTCCCATATCAGATCTGTACTTGCCTCATTACCTACAATCACAGCTCTGAACGGGCAGTTGCCCTAACGACGCCGACAATGACGTGTTGCCCTTCATTCCATTGTCTTACCACTCCCAGATGTAATATGTACCATAGCGTAGCTAGAAATACCCCGAGGTCGTTTTCACATATTATAGATTTGTTGGCTTGAGTAACAAGACTGGGTAATCAGCTTGAAGGCCTTGGTACTTACTGCAGGCTATGCCGAACTCACAGGTTAGGCCAGCAAACAGGCCTGGTAGAGACTTAGCTGCCTCACTGCTGGTAGGTATTCTAGGTAGGATACTACTACTTGTTGGGACGTCACTACAAATCTTCTTACCCCTGTTATTGGGGAAATGATCCAACCGATGGGCTTCTTGGTAACACAGACATTATTTAATACCAAGTATTGCTTCATCCATGTGGCTTTCTATGTCCATATCGCCGAGGTCTCTTAATGAGTCCTATTGGTGAGTTTACGTACGCTGGCACTGTTCGATAATAAATGATGTATTTGTGGCAGCCCACTGATTTGATTCTACCAGTCTCAGAAAACCCCCCAGCTTTGAAGATGTTGGAGAAGTCGCACGGGTTTGACCGGCACTCGACTATCACTCGGAGGTTATTATAGTGATCGCCATTGACTCGTACTCTTCGCCAATGGCTGGTTATTCTTTGGTTTGAATGGTGCTTGTTTTAAGAAGAGCCTGTGTGCTAGGCCGGCGGGAGGAAGGAGGCAAACAAAGCTCCCTGGATAGCAGCATACATAATCATGAATTTCACGACATTACTCCCAAACCTCGCCGTCTTCGTATCCCCGATGGTACCCGCCAGCCACCAGTACCAAAGAGGATAGCCTGACGAGATTCTGGTAATGATCTGGACATGGTAGTTTGTGATAGCCAGTGTGGCTAATATGAGCTGGGCCGAGGCCATTGACCGAATCACCACTATGCCGCTAGACGAATTAGCCAAACTCGATTTTTCTGTTGCGAGAGTCGCAGGGCTTCGGAAGAGTTCCAGCCCTGACCGTATCAAGAGGTAGACCATGGGTGCAGCAAGAAAGAAGAGTGGTATGTTCGGTGGAGTCCAGTAGCGGAGAAAGCCAACATTCCTATTCCTAACGTCAGAGATTCAAGCGCACGGCTAAGACGGATACACTCACCAGTAGCGTTCTTGAACAAACGAGTAAATGCTAGGCAAGCGACTAGCACACCAGGGCCGACGAAACTCTATCCCGGATGGAACGGAACAGAACGATTGATAAGCGACAATCTGCGGTCCCACAAACCCAATTGCGATAGCTGAGCCGCCAGCGAGTAAGGCGAATCGCCTACGTATACTAGCCAGAGTGGGCGGGCTAGAAAGTTCTTTGATGAACGCAACAGCGAAGGGGATGCCGTTGAATAGACCGTTGCTGCGAAAAGTAGTGGCAAACCCAAACCACAGGCCCGAGGCAACCAGGCTTACATCGTGCGCAACGGTCCGCTTTTCGGCGAGAAGACCCTTTGCGAGAAAAAGGGACCCGAGAAAAGACAAGAGAGCGAACGTGCTCTCTGAGTACGGGGCGGACAAGAAGAGCCCGGCCGGCGATAGAACATGTAGTAGGGCCGCAACAAGTGACAGCCGGGGTCTTTTCCAGACCGCGAGGCCGAGCTGATATAAAACCAACACAGAGAGTAGGTGGGACACATGAGCCACGAAAACCCCGATGAGTGGTTCCACAGCGTCATGTGCATCCACACCAAGGGCAGCAAGTACTGTCGGGAATAGTTAGGATGTGCTTTCAGCAGATTTACAACATACAAGGCGATCATGCGAACCTTGGACGAAAAAGGATATGACAGTTGGTAGCCCACCGCCGAATGCCCACTCCTGCTCAAACAAATAGCCCCGACGGGCAGCCTGCACGAAGTAGATCGAATCCCATCTCGTCAGCCTTGTGGCCAAGTCGAGAGCTGATTCGTTGGACGAGGATACGTCAGGAGACAGCAGAGTACTGGAGGTGTCGTAAGCCGGGCCGACGCCACTCCCTACGGCAATCGCTAACAGGAGGACTTTCCAAGCGAAGAAGGCGCTGATTAACGATCGATTAGGAGCCCTTGGATCCAGGGACAGCATGATGGCCACAGAAATTAATGCTGATTCTGCTGATCTTGGGAAGGGCGTTGGCTGTCATCAAAATAAGCGATGTTATTAGGGGAAAGGGATAGCCAAGTGAAACAAGTGTGCACTTTGACATCTGAGCCTCATGAAAACCAGCGAATCAAATTGTCAAGCGAACCTTGTGGCTGATGAATACTGTTAAGCCACAGTTCACTTCCTTCTAGGTATGTACACGGTCTTCAGCTTGCGAGCACTATCGCAACTCTGGGAAATGGACTATGAAACGGCGTTCTAGAGGTGTCATAGTGCGCAAACATGAGAAGGAACGTTAGGGACGGGTTGAGGCGGTGAGTGATTTCCAACGTTGGTAATTTGGCGACAATGGCACCATTTTGGAGCTCGTCGCATCGCCCAGAGTGCAATACCTAGACCACACCATGTAGCCAATAGCCCAAATTTTATACACGCTTTACAACTCGTACAGTAAATACCCAGACCATAGTGAATCTATATACAGGTCGAATGCAATGCACCTGCCCTATCTTGGTTTTGAGCTTCGGACATTCGGCTAGGGTCCCATGGCTTGGCACAGCATGGTGACGGTCCCTCGGCGATGGTGCACATGGCAATCAAGCTTTATTAAGGCGTACATGAGATGCTTTAGAGCATTATGCTGCACGTAGGACTGGGGAACAAGGATGAATTGCCGGAGAACATAATGCTACTTCACAAAGCACAGCCACTCTGGGATAGAGCACCTACAAGATAATCAATCAACGAGCGCCTGCTCCCAATAATCAGTGTTTGCCATACATAAGTAGGTAGCTGAAGGTACTTCGTATGTAACCGGCCAACTCAGAATGGGAGAGGTCCGGGAAACTCGGAGATGACGTACCACCATTACCGTGGGTGAGCATCTATTCGATTGATAAGATGTACGTTCGAAGTCAGATGAACGTTCGGGTACACCTAGTATGGGTCGGGTCGGGTAATGATGGCCTCGGCCGCTCCCTTTGTATGGACTGACGATGGCGGGAATCGGGTTTCAATGATTCGGTGAATACCTTATGCCCAAATCGGGAAATCCTCCCTCGCCATCTGGACACCGACAATTTCAGGGAAATGGGGGATCATGCTGACTTAACGCCCATCACCTTACGATCATCAGACCTCCAATACTGTTTGTAAGTCTGTGGTGGTATCTTCATCTGACCGGCATATTATTACGGCGCTGGTGATCTAAGACATGATTGGGCGATGCTCTCCGGCCCCCAAGATTCGAGATTTGATGGATGGGAGGTGCATCTCTGTCCGATTTTTGAGTGGTTGGTGGGGTTTCAACAAGCCTTCTTTTTATCGTTGCTCGATTATCTATTGTAGTACCAAGCATCCTTTGCGATATGCTCGATATTGTCCATTTTATCGCATTTGCAACTAGGTACGGAAAACGAGTGCTCTGACAAGTCACAGGCAAGGGTACAGCTACATAGAGAAAAGATCTCCCTTGCTAATGATGGTGGATGCTTGGCATGCGCTACCGTGTGCGGCGACGCATCAAGCCTTACGCTGGGCGATCGACGGTCAGGATCCGAATGCGATGCCGCACGTTCGTCCTGTTGGCTGCCTAACCACCTAGGCTGTTAGTACATACATAAAAAAGCCTGCCAGCCCACTCGCGTGAAGAGCGCTGCGCTGGGGAAGACGCATTATTGAGGTGGATATCGGTGTCAATGCATCACCCATGGGCAAGGCTTCTGGAAGACTCGGAATTCGAAATGGATGTTTTAGCCAGTTCATTAGCTAATAAGTTACCGACTCGCGTGCCCTGTCAGCCCGCCTGTCCAACCCGACGAACCCGCTAACGCCAGTGTAAACCACTATATCCGTGCCGAGGCCACAGGCCTAGTGACAGCCCGAATGTCAGAACTCCCCGGCGTCGAGTCCGTCGGACGGGCTGACGGGCTGACGGGCTCAATCAAGTCCGAGAGATGATCTCATATACACGTATGAATCATTATTTTATGGCCTCGGATCCGGCATCAGATGCTGCTGTTGCATAACTCTACCTAAGTAGTTATCAGATTGACATCCATGATGACCCTATTTTCTTCCTCACCACGGCTACAAATCTAAACCTACGTGTACCGGGTTTGTCGCATTCCCTATCCGGCTCTCTGCGTCGTATTCGCATTCCAGTCGAGGAAACAAGTGAAACATTTAAACCAGGTACATATTGTCCGTACATACATACCTACGCGCCCTCGCTGCAGTCTCATTACGTGGACGGCACACGTCTCTCACCCAGAACTCTATTCACCAACGCTGTTCCCCTATTTACTCGCAGTTTTCCTGGATTTGTTTGACAACCTATTTAGGCATCTTGCGCATACCGCCGTGATAAGCTCGACAGCCTGATCTCCCACCTAATTTGTCTCAATCCGACGACCGATCAGCCAGGGCCCGTCCCTCTTTTCCTGCCCCATTGAAGATTCAGCGGCCAGCCCCCCCTTTTGCTCCCGAGCGCGTTTCATAGGGTAATCGCTTCGACTTGGGGTCCATTTCGAATATTCGAATCTTCCTCCCTTCGGACGACTCCACGTTGCTCGATTAGACTGCGCCTCCTCCTCTTCATACAGCCGACAGGAGCTTCGGTAGGCTTTGCGTGCCCAGACGGACGGACCCTAGCAGGTTACAGCCAACCTACCAAGCCGACGGACACGCGCATACCTAGCGGTGATCGGGGTCCACTGCGTCTCCTTAAAACCTCTTAGCCCCTGGTCCTTGATCGTTACGCGTTCAAACTCAGCTCAGCTCTCCACATAGTTTATTTATGTGCCTACCCACTCTCTCGCCTGAAGCCCCAAGATCTGCCAGCTCTCTACCTATGTATCACTCGCCTCAGATTCCATACATAGAAAGCGCACAGGCCGAATAGGTGCCAGCACGTTGCGGGTAGACAGGTAGATAAGCCGTGTACTGCATCAGCCGAAGATACCCAGGAGAGGGAGGAGGGGAAGGAGAGCGCAGCTACAAGAGGTCCAGGCCGGCAATTACCACAGCATGACCAATTCCCGTCCAAATACAGATCTGTAGCTGCTATCACATCCAGGTCCCCCCTCTTGAAGAAGCTACCATCGACCCGAGCCACTGAAGCCCACCCCGCTGCAAGTCCAAAATTCAAAAGTGTCGAAGCAGCAACCTCGATGATAATTCTTTCGACATGTTCCTGCACTCGGGAGCAAGCTTGCACGGCCATGAATATTCCCATCGGCCTGTACAGCCCGCTCCTCATGCTGCTCAACGACGCAACCCTCTCCTACGATCTTCCTTTGTGACTCCTATAAACCGCGCCTCAACTTATCCTCCCGGGACTGACAAATCGCCGAACCGCACCCCTCCCTCGAGTCTGAAGCGGCCGAGGCCTCAATCGGAGCATATCCCCCGTACTTCCGACCCGGTGGTCAGGTTCCAAGAGCCTAAATGCGACGCGCCGATTACGAGGCCCGAAGCCATGAGCGAAGACGAAGCCGAAGGTATTTCGGATAGCGATGCGAGCCAAGTTTCGTCTTCTGTACGCCGCCCCCGGCGGAGGGTCGTGCGGAAGAGCACGACGTATCTCCTCGCCCAGCCTGCCCCTAAGCTGCGTCCCACACAGCGTCTAATCCACAAGCGCCCTAAACTCATACTGCAGATGCAGCAGTTGTCGAACAATCAACGGCCAAGGCCAGCCATCGATGTGTATCCTTCCTCTGCCGTCGCGGGATCTTGGGTTGCGCCTCTGTTGAAGCGGTTTCCTCGAAGTGCTCGCATCCAGAAGGAACTAAGTGTACATGATGTGATGTTGGTGAAGAGCGAGGACTACTCCCCGCAGGCTTCCGAGTCGGATAGTGATAATGACGAGGACAACACCAGATCGCGTGACCCGCTGGCGATACTGAGCCCACTGTGGACAGAAGATAAGACTGAAATCGTGCTGGCGGACGGGAGTGTGTGGGTGGCTACGCCGAGGTTCAATGGCACGACTTGCTCTTCCTATGACTTTGTCACGGTTGACTCGCATGGGAACACTACAACGGCTCGATGGGTTCGTAAACAAGTTGTCACCAAGTCCCTGCCCACCACCCCGACTGCGAACGGTCCATCGCCGGCCAAATCCCCTACGACGGACTATAAATTTACTTTTAGTATAATCAACCCACATTCTCGCCGCCATCCGATTCTGGCGACCTTGACAAATTCGGCCCTTGATATTCTCGACACGTATACCACTGTCCCTCAATCCGCAGGCTCACACCCACCAGCTTCTCCGAAGGTATCGAAATCGACTTCACCTACCAACGAAGCAAACAGTTATTTCGGGCGGACACAGCAAGTGGAAGACTGGCAGAAAGAATTTATCTCGATATCGGCGATCTGGGTTGCTCTTAGACATGGATGGGTTCCAAACTGGAAGCCGGCGGACCTTGTTTCCCCTTGTGCTTCTGGTCCGAACTCTCCGACCGATGAGGCCTTGACGTGTCGCAACCGATCATCAAGCATGAATTCGGAATTAACCACCAAGCTTAACCTCACTAACCCCAAAGGCCGACGAATATTCCCAGTCGCTACGAAGGCGAATGGCCAGTCTGAAAAAGACGGCTTACCTAGAAGGGCAACTTCGACCGGAGGTGCATCCGCGCAGAAACGTAGGACCTTGAAGAGCGGAATTTCCGATCAGTCGAATAGGACAGCGGAAGGAGCAGGGAAGCCAACCAGACGAGCTTTCAGCGGTGATTGGGATGTTGCGACTAGAAACAAGCTCCTAAGTACCTCGTTAGCAGCCGTGCTTGACACGCCGTCCGGCTCTCCGCCAAAGACCCCCTCCTCAGGTAGCGCCACGCCCCTAGCGCCAGTTCCCTTGCCCAATGGACGACGGGTCGTTTCCGCGTACTACGAGATCTCCCCAGATCTCCCCGAGCCAGATGTCAAACAGGTTGACACACCGATGCTTGGACAGCATGACCCTGTCATCCAGGATAAGACGAAAGAGGTTCCAGCGGAAGACCAGCGTCGAAGATGTAAACACCAGAAGTGGAAGAGCATGGCGAATTGGTTTAAGCGGCATCAAGGGCGGTAGAGCTGCCCGCGCTGTTGCCGCCGTAGGCGACGTTGGGAACAACGAGATACCCGGGAGCGACCCCACCGATCGTCTACGATGAGCGAGCTTGTATATACTTGAGAGAACAGAGACATTAACACATGGATTCTCGGGTTAAATGAGGGGAGGGATGGATTGGTTGGTTATTGCACTCACCACTAGTGTAGGAAATAGAAAAAGGGGCGGGGTCAAAGGTAAAGCAGTGTAAGGCAAACTTCAAGGGCTTGGAGTTAGCGGCCTAGGGTGTATTATCTAAACACAAACGGCGTTAGGGACGAGCGCAAGGTTAGGAAAGCCTCTGCCCGGGGCGATGGGGGGTGTCGCTTCAATGGTCTTCTTACCTAGGTACCCAGGTGTCTTCAGAGGATGGGGATCAGCTCGATCGTGCTGACGGAAACTTTCAAAAAAAAAAAAAAAAAATCAAATGATACCGAACGGTCTTGGGACCGTTACATTCTCAACTTACACTTGGAAAGCTTGCTCGCGTGACCATCGCTCAGGCCGTTGAGGCACTACGAGCCATTGATACCTAGTTGTATATTGTGCTGATGATGTATAGGGCTTACACCGTCCTAGAGACTTCGCAAGCCTATCAGAAGGGGATTACATTATCGAGTGATGCTCCTGCTGTGTAAAATGGTGGGAGTTGCTGGATTAGAGTAGGCCTAGGGGATATTTCCATCTCGCCTCTGCGTAGAGTAGACTAGATAAAGATATGTCTACTGCCTTGAGGGTTACCTAGCCACTCTGCCAGCTCATTGAGTACGTACGTGTCTAGTATGCACACACAAACGCATACTAGGTACATGCGACATTAGGGCGTATGCCGAAGTCAGTTTCCTAGGTGGGATTGAGGCCGGTTACGCATCATTGGCATCCGATCCGAGACAATTATCAGGTGTCTATGTGCTTTGGGTTGTGGAACATGAAACTTTCTGTGTGGACTCAGCAGGAGGCGGCGGCCTTTCAATGGCATTGGACAGCGAATCGCAAGAATTACCAGCTCTTGGGAACTCCTCAAGCTTCTCTACGAAGTTGACAAGCCCCTACCTATCGTGTGGTATATGTATAATCTACAGAATGTGTGTAAACTGTCTTGCCAACCACCAGCCCCCTAGAGCCAAACCTATGCAAGGCTGCGTGTAATGGCAACTGCATCATCATTCATAATTGACATTCGACCTCTTTGGCGACACGCTATCCTCAGCCTCAACTAATCCGACGCCAGGCTGAGGATTAGCTGTAGCCCAGAGATCGTATTGCTGAGAGGATGTCCGTCCATCCTGTGCCAAGGCGGAAATTCCCCATAAATCTGGGAAGCCTTTCCAGCGGTGTCATGCTTTACTTATGTACATGCTGACATGACGAGATCAGCGCTGAATATCATACGCGTATTTCAATGTTCTATCCTACCTAACCGGGCCCGGCCCTTGGGTGCGGGGAGTAGCGGGGAGCAGCGAGTCACCGAGAAAACTACAGATATTTCACGAAGTTGAGCCGGCAGGGCGGAGTTTCCTATTCAGGTAGTGAAGATACCACTTGGCATGGAGGTCGACGACCGACTTCTGGGCGGTGGAGACCCCCAACCCACCACAGAGATGGAACGCGGGGAGGCGGTTAACTAGTTCCTACAAACCATAGGTGGGCTGCTAGGTGTAATCCTACCTGCAGTAAGGATAGATGCAGTAGGGGTAGATGCAGCCTCACCGGCTTGACTCATTTGACATCCCGCAAAAGAAGAAAAACCTGTACGTACGGCAGTGAGCCAAGACGACGAGCTCCCTGCTCTGACCGCTCGCATCGATTGGCCAGTTGAGGGGACACGCTCTAGGTACCCGTGTCGCCTCCTTCTCGAGTATAAAGCCCAGCCAAGGGTAGCTCCGTTCTTTGGATATACGTAGAACGACAAACCAGCTTCCTGCAATGTCTACATCGACGACTATCGAGCTCGAGCCGGTCCGCGAGTGGCCGCAGCAGGCCATCGACGCCCCGGCCCAGGTCCCGAGCCGTCGGAACAAGGATGACACGCAGCCGGATGACCAGGACGGGAACTCTCCCCCGCCTCCGGACGCGGCCGCGGAGATCGTGCAGGCGTGGAACTACCCCAGGAGCAACATCCCGAAGCTCGGCGCTTGCTTCTGGTCCTTCCTGGTCATGGGGGCCAACGACGCGGCTTATGGCGTAAGTGTTCACACACCGAATCTTGACTGGCCTCTCACGTTAGCTGACTTTCTTCTGACTTAGGCCCTCATCCCATACGTATGTCTGCCCGCTTCCAGCTTCGTCTACGCGAAGCGTGATGGAGGGCGTGTAGCTAGCTAACCGGGACCACCGCAGCTCCAAGAGTACTACGGGCTGGAGTACGTGATCGTGTCGCTCGTGTTCCTGTCGCCGTTCGTGGGGTACACGGCGGCGGCGCTGCTCAACAACCCGATCCACCGGCGGCTGGGGCAGCGCGGGGTGGCGGTGGCGTGCTCGGGCAGCCACCTGGCGGCGTACGCGGCGGTCGCGGCGCGGCCCCCCTACCCGGCGCTCGTGGCCGCCTTCGCGCTGGCCGGGTTCGGCAACGGCGTCGCCGACGCCGCCTGGAACGCGTGGGTCGGCAACATGGCCCGCGCCAGCGAGCTGCTCGGCCTCCTCCACGGCCTCTACGGCGCCGGCGCCGTCCTCAGCCCCCTCCTCGCCACCTCGCTCGTCACCAAGGCCCTCCTGCCCTGGTACTCCTTCTACTACATCATGGTAAGTGGGGCAGAGCAGCGCAGAGCAGAGCAGAGCAGAGCCGGCGGCTCGGGGATACATGAGAACCCAACCCAACCCCCCGCCCCGCCTTGGGTATCTTTAGTAGGAGGTCATGGAGTTGATTGACTTGCTGATCTAATGCGGTGAACAGATCGGCCTCGCGGTTCTCGAGGTCATCATCTCCACCGCCTGCTTCTGGCGCGAGACGGGGCAGAGGTACCGCGACGCGCTCGCCGGGCAGCCCGGGTCCGGCGGTAACGGCCCCGGCGGCGGCGGCGGCGGCGGCGGCCTCAAGGAGGTGCTGCTGCGGCGGCCGGGCGCGCGCGTCAGCTGGCTGTGCTCGCTGTTCCTGCTCGGCTACGTCGGCATCGAGGTCGCGCTCGGCGGCTGGATCGTCGAGTTCATGATCCAGGTGCGCCGCGGCGCGCCCTTCGCCAGCGGCATGGCCGCCACCGGCTTCTGGCTCGGCCTGACCGTCGGCCGCGTCGTGCTCGGCTTCGTCACGCCGTACCTGGGGGAGAAGCTCGCGATCATGGTAGGTCTTGCCTGTCTGCTCGCCTCCTTTTTCTTTTTTTCTTCTAATGTATTGTTATCGTTTTCATTATTTTTTTATGTCCTTCTGTTCCTTTCTTGCTTGTTTGCTTGCTGGCTGTTCCGACTGACACATGACAGATCTACCTCCCGGCGGCCATGGGCATGGAGCTGCTGTTCTGGCTCGTGCCGCAGTTCATCGTGTCGGCGGTGGCGGTCGGGCTGCAGGGCTTCTTCATCGGGCCGCTGTTCCCGGCGGTGGTGGTGGCCATGTCGAAGCTGCTGCCGCGCCACCTCCACGTGGGCGCCATCGGCTTCGCGGCCGCGTTCGGCGGCAGCGGCGCGGCCATCCTGCCGTTCGCCGTCGGCGCCATCGCCCAGGCCAGGGGCGTGCAGGTGCTGCAGCCCATCATCCTGGCGCTGCTGGGCGTCATCCTGGGCTTCTGGGTCTTGCTGCCCAAGATGAGCAAGAAGAAGGAGTAGAGGAGGGGGCGTACGAAAGGGCGATTGGAGGCACCGGTATCGTGTGGTACATATAAGGCTTTTGTCGATGTGAAGTAGACCAGGATGTAGATACGTATGTATTGGGCAAACAGATATGCTGAGAGGATTCGATTCGCTTAGAAGGCAACACGCGGATGGTTTATTCAGCCCTTGTTGACGAGCCCAATGACCTGGTAACTTCTACAGCTTGTTCAAGAAAAGTTAGCTTGGTGTGGCAATGGCAGACTGAGTCAGGAATCCCGACGATACCGAAGTCAGGTGCATTGTGCTGTGTTACATGCATGCGAGGTTGGCTCTGGGTCAGTGCTACTTGCAAGTACATATAAATATATATACACATATATATGGATACTTAATGTAAGGCAGGGGTGGTCTGAGTATTGGGACTGTAATACTGCATATGTTACTTTATCAGATTGCCTCTGGGGCGACGAAGTGTATCCATGGCATGGACATGTCCAACTTATGGCGATCACTTAGTATCCAGTCTCAACAATGCACATGCATAAATACCCAATGCCCTTAGTTGTCGCCTAGGGGTAGCATGAGGTGACTGGTCATCATACATCCCCTCAGACAAACACCACGAGGCCAATGTACCTACAAGTTTGCCATTATGCAGCGTTCGCTCAAAGAATACTAGAGGAAAATACGTTGGACAGAGTTGTGGTGCTTCCGAGGAAAGCCCAATACAACGCGGAGAACTCCTTTCTATAGTATGTCAGACGTCATTCTTCTTTATTGTTCAGGGGCTCTTACCGTTTAGGACTTGATGGGTCTTCCAAGCGGATGCAACTCACAATGGTCAACTAGATGTAGTAGAATCTCCCCCTGGGGGTAAACCCTTCTTTGAACTATACTTACCTCTATGGACTAGACACTCACAGTTCCAACAACCAGGTTCATGTCCAGAGCCCAGCCCTTTCCCCTTTTTTCTGTCGGTTCACGGAGTAGGCTACTCCTGGAAGACGATACCGACACCAGAGTTATGTGATCTCACTCCTTTGAACATGAAATCCTTCTAATGAGGTACTAGCGTACTGGAAATAAAGATAAGAATAAGAGTATTACTGTCTCCCAAAACCACGAGTTACTTGCCATGCTTTTTGATCGTTTCTAATTGATAAGCAAAGTAAGATAGGCAATTGGACATCATTAACTAAGTAGATTTATGAACCTCTGGTCATTTAGCCCTTTATCCCATAACTACTAAAAAAAGATCACCTTGAACCTGATTTGACGCTGGCATTGGAGGCCAATGAAGCTCATAACCTTAGAATTTGTGTACCTAGTAAATGATGCAACAAGATAATGAGTAATGTATCAGAATTGGCGATACCTATCTGAGAGTTACCTTGATTTGATTCAAGCCTGAGTTTCATACTTTCCGAATCCTACTATAGCTCCGACAACTTTAAGGCTATTAAGTGTAACCCTCAAGGGCCCCCACGGAATTTTGGGCCGGGGCCGGGCGATTAGACAACAAGCTGCTGGCGTGGCGTTCTGATAGGAACTGTGCAAACATGCACAAGCACCTTTGTCCTCGCGTGTTCAACATGTAGCCATTGTGGAAGCCTCGCAAGGTTAGTACCTAGGGATGGCCCGCTTGCGTGATACCCTACATAGTAGTGGCCTGAACTGTACCCATGTCCTACCTTTCTATGTCACAATGTCGACTACACTGACTGGTGCGTGAAACAAGAGCAACGCGTGCTGGCAACGGATCCAGATGGCATTGGAAGGATACTGTCAAGTCATGTGAGTGCCTCTTTCTGCTAGTCATCTCGGATGTGGGATCATTTGCGAGTTTATGCACGTGCCCGACCTGTCCGACATATTCGTGTAAGCTGTGTAAGTGGGACCGATCCGTCCCGAGCTTTGCGGATGACCACATCTCCCAACCACAAGGTGACAGGGGAGGTATCTGACATTGGTATGACCATGGAGAAGGATTCATAGGACGGTGGCTTTTTAATAAGGATGAGTCGAGGGCTTCAAGGTTGTACTTGGTTCCTAGGTGGACGGACGGCTAGCCAGCTTAACCCTGTAAATATATTATCAATGACTGATAAGAACAAAAGTATTCACGTCTATGCGCACATTGAGGCAGACAAAATTAGTAGCTTTGAAGTGGCAAGCCATTTCTTCCGTGTTGTGACTTGTCGATTTTCCCATCAAATCGGCACCGATTCCCAAGTCCCCCGATCACCCCGCCCTCGCCCGCTGTATCCGCTTCCTATCTATGGACGTACTATGCACCTGGCTTTAGGCGGCTACAGGCCTGACGACGAAGCGGACGGGCTCCATTGGCCCCCAAGCACTGATGCGAAATACGCCAATAAAATCCTAGAGGCCTGGAGGAGCACAGCAAGGCTACCAATACAGTGACGCAATTACAACTGCGTCTGCCGGCAGCAGCCTACCTCTCTGCAACCTCCGGTGGGGCATGCAAAATGGATGCAATGACCTCTTCCTTTTCATCTGGGTTGTCTCATGACATCTTCTAACTTACTAACTTATGTTGCCTTTGGCTGAATGTTTGTTTATTCTCGGTGATTATCTCCGTTAGAGTGCGCAGTCTTTAGCGATCTCAGCGCGTGTCGCTACGACCATTTGATCGCGGCATCTACAGCGACTGGAGGCATCATCGAGGTACAACCTACCCCCCCCCCCCCCCCTCTGGCTGGTGCACCTCCAGTAAGCAGAAGCGAGTGGAAGCTACCTGATTGTGCAACCAACGCCTGAAGTGCTTCTACCTGTATTTATCAGTATTGCTAAAACCCAATACCATCTCATAGATTTCTCTCTTTTGACTTGTGAATACAGAAATAAGACAATACTCAAGTACATCTTTGTTCAGAGGGAGAATACCCAAATAAAGGTAAATAATACATGAATTCACTCAATCTCAATAACTGCCAGCCGGGTACTCAATCTTGGTGGAACATGCTAACCTACGTTCTACGCTCCCAAACAGGTACATATACGTAGGTATTGAGAGACACCTGTCTCAGTTGACTCGGCCTTTGCTGTACTGCGTAATAATTGAGGGGGGAGCTCGGACACAAGTCAGGACCACTTACATAAGGTACTTGGACCCTTGGCATCAAAAGAAAAGAAAAGCACCGACCGATCTAACCCAGCCTCAGCTCCGACCAACAGCATTCGCGGAACCTTGGCCCAGTTGGAGGAGTTGCAGCTTTATCAGACGTCGAGTCTCGTTCCTGCACCCTTCTCTTCGGTTTTTCTTTTCCCACCTCGCAACCGCCTGCGACATCCATTCTCGCCACCCAGAACAGGACCAGCTGTGCTTCCTGTTTAGCTTGGTGCTCGTGTGTGCCTTTGCCCCGGTGCGCCACGACGAGAACATCGAGCCATACCAACAACTCCCATCTTCCTACCTATCACCAGTCCTGCGGCCCGTCCCGAGTTGATATCCAAAAACACGACCCGACATACCTCCTCGCCTACAAAGAGGACGATCGTAACCGGTAGCTCTGAGAGCTGCGACATGTCAACGTGCACCCTTTCACTGCATAAGTCCTTCACGTTTCCCCTACGGTCACCGACTGCGACCTGAATCTGCGTCCAGCAATATCGCCAAAATATAATTTGGTTATTTGCCGATAAGCGAGTTAAACACAGTCCCCCAACACACCATCTCGCGCCTACCTATTCCGGTTCAAAATTACCCAATCTCATACTGCCGGACCAGTAGTTGGAGTGCTAGTACACGCGATATCCGCCATGGAAGAAGGACCCGATCCTTCGTCCGCTGCGGCGTTCTCTATCTCTTCACAGCTACTGAATACCTTGGCGACTGCCGACGCTATCTCCCGCGCGACCACTCCCGGCTTACCGCCTTCGAGTTCGTCCAATGACAACGATAGCAGACGCTACCGGCCGCGGACTTTCGCCTACTTTCAGTTGTTGCCTTATCCTGTCGAAGAGGAGGCTCAACGCGACGCCGCGCTACAAGGAATACTCAAACAGCTATACATCGCTGTTAAAGCTGAAGATTTCTCTCCCGGCGCTATCCACTGGACGCGACAGCTTCAGGGATGGCTGTCGCTGAAGTTCGATATGCCGCGGGAGCTGCGTGCCAAGCTTGTCAAGTTGTATTTTCACCTTTCGCTGGCTCCTGGGATGGATAATAACTCGGCCGACCGTTTTTCCAGGATGGTCGTGATGCTTGTTAGGTATGTGTTGCTTGCTCTTTGGTGAGGTTGATTATGTGACTGGTTGTTGACGCTGACTATCCTCTTTCTCGCGCAGGAGAAAGCAAGCCCTGAAGCCCGAAGATGACTTGATACTCGATTGGAAACCACTATGGAAGGACATGAAGGCTTTAGTATTTCCCGGAGAGGTACCTGCGCACCACTCTGCTAGGAGGCGGGGACTCAAACATTTGTGGAAATTATGCCTGTATTCACAATCTTACTTCGATCCGAGGGAGCGGCGTGAAATGTTGGATGAGGTACTTCCATACTTCAGTACCGCTGATCTCCAGAATGCATACATCGTCATAGGCATCCTGAACATTCTGATGCCGACTGCCCCGGCTCCCCCTACTGAATCACAGTCCCAACCGTCACACTTCGTACCCACTTTCTTCCACCTTTGGTCCTTGATGAACAGGTCTAGAGTTGTTGATAATGCCTTCATCGACATCTTCTCCAGGCTAGCTAGAGACCACCTGTCTTGCAAGCATGTACCTTTTACCGAACATGGCATTTTCACGCGGGAGCAGTCAGACCTCATCTTTACTTCCATCCTTCGCTTGACCGAGATTCCCGTGGGACAGGCCAACTCGCCTTACATAAACCAGCTGGATTATGCCTCGGGCATGGGCGTGTTTCTCGAAAAGGACAAGAAGAAGCATCCTATATCCTACATCATAGCCCGATGGGTCGTTTGCTCGCTTTCGCCCCAGTGTTTGGACAAGGAGAGCTCAATCTTGAACAGTCTTGAGGGCCTCATGGAGTCGGTCGATACCTTTTTCCATCCATCAAACCATGGCCCTTGGATGAAGATGCTCGCCCAGCTTACCTATTATCTCACTGAGTTATTTGTATCGCGCTGGAATAAGGAACAGTCTGGTGAGCAGGACGTCCCTGACGAACGAAGGATCACCG
The DNA here is from genome assembly GCA_000966885.1 of Xylaria sp. JS573. NCBI lineage: Eukaryota > Fungi > Ascomycota > Sordariomycetes > Xylariales > Xylariaceae > Xylaria > Xylaria sp. JS573. The sequence goes on along the minus strand of JWIU01000023.1, from coordinate 405,812 downwards.
ATCCTCTCAAGCGACGTTTTGTCTTGAGCTTGCGAGAAGTCACCTTCATGGGGCTTTTTGGCAAAAGCTACAGCCTCACGAGCTTGTACTTCAACGCCCTACAGAATCTGACCTACCTTGAGCCCGACTTGATGCTTCCTGGTGCGCTCCAGAGATTCTATCCTAGCTTGCAGGGTCTAGTGGAAGTCCACAGGACGACGTCCAGTCTCTGTGGCCTAAACATGATTGCAAACCTGATGTCTCGCCAGAAAGGCTTTAGATGCCACATCACTGCTTTATTAGCATTGGCTTTGCCTGGAATTGATGCGAATGATCTTAACAAGACTCAATACACTCTGAACTTCATTCAGAGTGTTGCATACAGCATTCCTTTCGTCAACTTAACAAAGGAGAACGACAAGATCCACGATACAAGCCTCGCTATGGAGTGGGTCCAAGGAGAGATGGAACGGATGGAACGCGAGGGCCAAGACGTCAAAATAGACTATGAAAACGAGTTGGCTGATGATGTTGAAGAGAGCATCGCACGCTCCTCGACCGCGGGCTTCAGTGAATTCGTCATTGCCCTGTTGGGTAAGGTCTTTACGTTACTGGAGAACCTCCCGGATTCGTCACACGTGCGTTCCGGGTCACCTGAAGATAATATCATCAACACGTTGCCGGCTGCTCTTACACCGATGTTTGCTTCATTATCGCCTGAGCTCTTTGATATCGCGCTGGACAAGCTCGCGACGTTCGTCTCGAGCCATGTCGTGCATCAGGCCCGCGATGCCATGGCTTGGATCTGCAATGCCCTTTGCAAAGTCAACCCTGAGAAGACTCTGAAAGTGTTCATCCCGATGCTTATCGTCAACATCCGTAACGAGATAGACTACAATGGCGCCGCTTCTGATCGCAGCAGTGGGACCGAGGTCCTTCCGCGCGACAGGGCCCTTGTATGGCATGTCAGCATATTGAGCATGTGTGTGGTTCATGTTGGTAGTGAGGTGCTCAAGTACAAACAAGAGCTTTTCAGTGTTGCAGAGTACATGCAAGAGAAGTGCAGGGGCCTCCCGACTATTCATATCAGCAATTATATACATCATCTGCTCCTCAACCTGACCCACACCTACCCCATAGACACCTCGCTGTACGAGCCGAAAGTTATGGAGCGCGGGCTGAGCGTTGATGACTGGGGCAAGGCGACGAAGCCGGAGGACTTGACGATCCGATGGCATCGACCCTTGCCGGAGGAAATCCAGTTTGCAGTCGAGTTGTTTGAATCACAGGCCGGAGGGTCCATGGAGAGGCTAGAGTCCTTCATGAGCGACAACCCACCAGTCAGTAGAAAAGGGAAGAACAAGGAATGGTCTGACGAGGTTTCCCGCCAGTTGAGCCAACTGCGACTGGTCATCTCTGGTATTGCGACTCTCTTTGACCCGAAACGTGCATCTGTCGAGTCGAACGGCCAGTTCAACGGCAGCAGTGCCGTCGATCACGAAGGGGATGAGACAATGGGAAATGGTGGCGACGAAGATGACGATATCAATAACCCGCTTGCTGAGGTTGGCGAGGATGACGAGACGAAGCCACAGTTCAACTATCAAAATGGCTATCTGCTCAACCCCGAGATGCAACTGTACAGCCGGATCCATGGCCTCCGGGATGATATAGGCCGACTCCTCTCCCGAACGCATTCTTTCCTCAACGCCCAACAGGAAGACGATGTTTCCTGCTTTACGGCGTTGTATAACACATACCGCACCTGGATTACCGACGTTGGGTTTGAGCGGTCCGCACACCCGCTGGACCGTCTCACCCGGCTCTATAGAGCCGACATCGCCCCTTTTAAGATTAGCGGGCTTCGGAAGCCGTATCCCCGACCTCTCCTCGTCAAGCGTGCTGATGCCTACCAATTACAACGAGTGAAGCACAATGCGGCCGTCAGAAGGAAGAGTGAGCTTGACAAACAATTACTGCTTGACCTAGCAGAGTCATCTGTTTCTTCGTATGCAGATGTGCGACGAATAGCCCAGAGCGCACAGGACGCATCGCTTAAGGTGCTGATTGGCGGCCGTCCCCTTGTTATTCCTGTCATCCTCGAGAAGTTTCGTAAAGCTCTTGATGAGATGGACCATGATCGCATCAAGGGTGCCATGTATACCCTGCTGTTTACAAGCTTGTTGAGGACTTTGTTGAGAGACTGGAGATTTGCCCCCGAGTTGATGCGACTTTACATCAAAACCGCTGCTGTGGACAAGACTACAATCCAGAATTTGGGAACAACTGCTCTCTACCCCTTAGTAGAGTTTGGGAAGCGGTTCGAACTGATGGTTCTGACGGATGATCAGATCGTCGACACGATCAAACCAACTGAAGACTGCTCCAAGTCTATTGATTCAAGGCACAGTTTTATTAAGGAGCGAAGGGAGAAAGTCGAGCAGAAGAAAGCAGGCTTGGGCTTAGAGCTGACAGAGCTGGCGAAGGAGTCCCACTGGAAGATATCCAGCCGATGTGCTATCTTTTCGACGAACCTCTGCCTGCGCTTTGACAGCATCGCGCCCCCCGAGTTCATTGAGCTTGTCGTCCAAGGCACCAACGATCCCCACCCAGGCTTGAGAACCAACTATCTTGTCGCCTTTTCGGGTGTCTTTGCCGCTATCGATCAACGTGCTATATATGGGCATAGTTACAGGGACTATCTCGAGGAGAAGGAGCGGGACGATAACAAGATCGTCGTGCCGGTGCCCAAAGGGGACGCCGAGTTTACACGAAAGTTCCTGGACGACTTCAAGGACCCGGATAACGCAGAATACTTCGTAGACGCAGATTATTCCGGCTGGTTAGTCTGGGGCAAGCAGTTCAATGCGTTCAAGACAAAGCCGAGCAGATTTGACGATTACGACGACGTTGAGAAAGCTGCCAGACAACAGATCGGCAAGTTACTAACCAGGGAATGGGTGGCACAGTGTTTCGAATACCTAAAACAGGAGCCGCGAGACGACAGCCGCGACCGGTTTAGGACCCAATATGTCATGCTGCTCATACACATCTTCGATCTTATGAACTATGGACAAACCGAGGTCAAGTTTGAGGATGTTAAGGAGTTGACATTAGAGGTGTACGGTGACGGTAGTGATAAGCATCAGCACCGTGCGACCGCCGAAATCTTGGCTTCTTTGATAGCTGGGTCGGCAGATAGCCCCGTCGAGTTGAAGAACGAGGTGTGGGGATTTGCAGAGCCAATGATCCTTGGGATTTTCGCCGACAGCCTGACACCCGAAAACCAGTCCTACTGGATCACTTGCCTCCATTTCATCATTGATACTAAGGATCCTCGTCGCGCGCGTGGGCTCATCGATCGCCTGAGTTCGTTCCGTCTGGACATGAATTCCAACGCAGCTTTCAAAGAATCTTCGAAGGTGCAGCTCCTCGACATTGTAATCAATGATTGCGGCTGGCACTATCGCCACGAGGGCCCTATCTTAGAAGACTTCTTGGCACACATCGACCACCCCTACAAGTCGGTGCGTGAGTCAATTGGTAGAGTCATTGCCACTATCTACCGCACTCGGTACCATGAGTCTTTCGAGAATGTCAGCGCTCTGCTTGAGCAGAACAAGGCAGAGGGCAGTATTGGTATTCGACCTTATAAACCAACCGAGGAGTTTGCGGCTACCATGACAGACATCTTTGCTCGTCTCGAGAGGTGGCGCCACGAGCGCACCCCGGGTCAACAAACGCCATCCTCATACACATCTGGGTCGAAGACAGTCCTTACGTGGGTTGACCAGACCCTATCATCCCAGGAATGCACTCAACTTATCCCTTTCTTCCCCGAACCATTCATGGACCAGCTTCTGCACATGATGGACGTCAAAGAGGACCCAGAGTTGATGCGTCTCGCCTACCACGTATACCGTCATCTACCAAACATACCCTTCCGGACGGGCGAAGATGTGCCGTTCGTGGCGGCACTGATCCGTCTCGGTAAAACCTCCACAAGCTGGCACCAGCGTCTCAGAGCTTTGGTGAACATGCAGGTCATCTACTTCCGCCGGCTGTTCCTGATGGATGCTTCGCAGCGGGAACTCCTCTTCGACGCCGTTGGTGACATGCTGGCCGACCCGCAACTGGAAGTCCGGACCGTTGCCGGCGCGACTCTGGCTGGCATGATCAGATGCTCCCCCGTCGCGATACGGAATCCCATCATTGCGACGCTAAAGTCGCGCTTCGAGACGTCGCTAGCGCAGAACCCGATGCCGAAGAAGAGGACGCCGGGCACCGAGACCCCGGTCAATGTCACACAGCAGGTCGTCCGGAGGCACGCCGCCGTCTTGGGCCTCGGCGCCCTGATCGAGGCGTTCCCGTATGCGACGCCGCCACCGAGCTGGATGCCGGAGGTCTTGGCTCTGCTTGCGAGACGCGTCGCAAGCGACCCTGGCGTCGTGGGCAAGGCTACCAAGGCTATTCTATCGGAGTTCAAGAAGACTAGGCAGGACAGCTGGGGGGTAGACCAGAAGGTACGAGCTCGGTTTTCTTTTCTTGTCTCCGAACGCGCTGGGCTAACTTGATTCGCAGTATTTCACATCCGAGCAACTCGAGGACCTTGAGGGGGTTCTCTGGAAGAGCTATTTTGCATAAGACTCTTTCAGGTGAATCGGGTTGAGGAAGTTCGAGGGTCGTGTTAAAGGTAGGGTCCGAGGCCGGGTGGTGTGCAACAACAAGGTCGGTCTGTGAGAAACGGATGGCGGCGTATGGAACGGACGGTTCTCAACTCTTCATACGAGGTCTGTCGGTGGTATACGACATGATGTAGGCGGCACTCCAACTCGGGGCGGAAGTACCTAAATGTACACGGATGAACGGCCGGGTCCAGGTAACGCGGGCTAGCAAGGCGGCTGGCATCTCTCTGTGTGGTCATGATGTAAATATCTGTTGTACAATGATGTGACGATGGGATGGATTAGTGCATACAAATGTATAGACATGTACCTAGCGTCTGCGCAATTTACATTGCATGACGCACCTCTGCGTGGCATGCAAGCTACGAGAGGCTTACCGGCCGGCCGATGGGAACCTGGCGAGGCTAGGTTAAGCGCAACGCATGTTAGAGTATTAGTTATCAATAACTAGAGCCAAAAATGTTGCATTCATCCTGATCTCCGGTCGGGCTTAGGTTGTTGCTGCAGATCAAGCTTCGAGATCCGAGGCAGTGGCGAGGCAAAAAGATTGGACTAGACAAGATGAACATGAAGGTGAGCTGTACGGGCCATTCATCAGAACAGTGTTGCTCGGTGGCTCTTGAAGACTGAATTCTGCATTCTATTCGTCTATGAAACTGCGAAGGTACTTAGGGCCGCGATGCAGAGCGGGGCAACAGCTATAGGTGATCTAATTTCCTACAACGGGAACTTACATTGTTCAGGAGAGCGGGCTGTGTCCATACGGAATAGCTAAAAGCGAATCGAGGAACCGTGGAGATGTTGTTATCGCGTTAAACTGACGTCAGTGGTTATGCTTCACAACTGAAGGAAGAGGGGGATTAGGCCGGATCTTCATGAGACATAACCCATGTCACTTGAAACAAGATACCATCTCGCTTATATCACGTCAGTGGGATTCTCCGAGTTATTATAACAGTTCGCTAGCTTGGCGCATATAGGCGACCTAGGGTGTATAGCATCTTTGCTAGTTACAGAATAGAGGAAATAGTGTTCTCCGGGAGGTATTTACGCATATATTTCAAGATGAAGTTGATCACTAGACTCAAAACCCGGTATGTAATTAGTGAGTCCGCGGTAGGCAAGAATGACAGGGCAGTACAGACACGAGTGGCCTACCGAGTAGAAAGAAAAGAAAGTCAAACTTATGTGGTAACTTAGAAGGAGAGCACAGGGCCATGGGAAGAATGGAGTTTAGCCGCCCCAACTGCAACTTATCCTGAAATTGCCCAGCTATCGCGCAAAGTATTTATACAAAATCAAAGTTGACTGATGAAATACGTTATGAAAGCCTGAGAATCGTCATGTCTTTCAACAAGATGGCCACATTTTGCCGACTAGATACCCCTATATCACCCCTATTATTTTCCTTGGTGATGTTGCACATGCTTATGTAATCGGGCAAGCCCCTTTAGCGGAAACTTCCGGGTACACGACACCACACACAAAAGATACTCGCATACGATGTATACATACAGCTTACAAAGATAACTTCGCGGAAATGGAAAAGAAAAAAGAAAAGATGGTAACGTCATCAATTATCAATTCTGGCCTTCCAGGCGATTCTCAAAGATTCGTGACAAGCAATTTACTTGAGATACCTACGTCGGGATTTGCTGGCCGTTTACTTGTTAGTTACCACCGCCAGTCCGTAAGACGCTAGGTAAACCAGGTGGCTGGCTAGCAACCCCCAATTTGGCAGGCGGCGGGACATCGTCTCTCAACAATTTTCAAAACCCGGTTGAGTGATTGATTGTCTATGTTTGCCTGCATCCCCATAAGGAGAAGAAAAGAAAAGAAAAGAAAAGAGGAGAAAACTGCTCTGTAGTGACGAGCGGCAACCGCCCATACCGTGGCCTTCATTTCGAGCAGAGGAAATTAGAAGATAGACAGTCGGTCAGTCAGTTAGTCAGCCAGTCGCACGAGAAGCAACAGCCAGCCATGAGCCACGAACAAGAACAGCAGCAGCAGCAGCAGCCGGCGCAGCCGCCGGCGCCGGCGCCGGCTCCGCCCACGGACGAGGCCGTCAAGGCGCACATCGAGCAGCTGGTGGCGCAGCAGCTGCCGCGGTCGCCGCTGTACGGGTTCCTGCTGGAGGGGGTGGCGGTCGCGTCGGCGGCGCGGGGGCGGGTGCGCGCGCGGCTGGCGCTCGGATACATGGAGTCGTGGGGGCGGGCCCGGTGCGGACATGAGTATTCTAGCGATGTGATGTGTTACCTACCTACGATGAATTTCTATGGCGAGGGCACACTGTGACGAGGACATGCATGAAGCTGAAGTGCTAGACTAGACCTTTAGATACCGGAGCGAGAGTAGAGATTTTCTCGAAGGCTCTCGTATATGGTTACAATGTTAGAGAAGAGTATTCCGGGTTTCTTCAAACGTTGCTGCCCTAGGGGACCACTCACTATGTCATATAAGGTCCGCGCTTACCAATACGTTTTGGAGAAATGTCATTTCCGCGTGAAAGGTTTACCTACCCTGCGCCCCGAGCCCTGCATCAACCGCAGATTCAATCCATGCTCGGAGGCCTCGTAAGACAGCCTCCCCTGAATTCGCGCAGTCGGGTCAGTCCCCCCCACCTACATTGCTATCGCACCCCTTTCTCACACACCCCCACGACGAGATTGCGAAATACGCCCTGATCGCCTACAGTGATGAGGATGGAAACAGCTCAGAGCCCGCGGGCAATTGTGAAGTTCGCGACAATCGTTGGCCTCCGGCCGTGCTCGGCGGAGCTGATCGACCAAGCTTTTACAAGTAGGCTACACCTGCACCTAAGAGCGCCAAACATGCTCTTCTCGTATCGCTTGGAGAGGTAGCGGCGATAATAATGTCAGACAAGACCATGCCTGGCAGCAACGTGTCTGGCTGGCGGGCCCTAGAACTCCGCCTCCAGACACGGCCACTTCGGGGCGGTGGTGGTGGTGCCCAATGAGTCCAGGCACCGTGTCCGCGCCCGGCGTCGGCTCGGCTCGGCGCGGCACCCCCAGACTTATCGTGTTGCCTCAGTGAAGCCTCTTACGTAGGAGGCGTGCGATGGCTGCTTCCGATCGTGCGGAGTGGGAGTGCGGGCCGTGCTCCGTGCGCCACGCGCCCGCGCCTGCGTTCCCGGGAGTCTCCGAGTGTGCCGGGGATCGCCTGGAATTCACGTCTATTGACGTGTCCCAACATCTCCAATACCTTGACGCCTCTGAACTGAAGTATTTCAGGAGCACGGGTCGGGGTTGAGGAGAGTTGCTCGTCGCGATGGCACCTGGTAACGCATACACATGAACGACTCGGGAGATCCTCACGTGGTGCTCTATTTAGAGTACTATGGCGGGCAGCGTCGCGCAAGCCGTTCGTGTTATGAGCGGCGTATTAGCCCTGCGTAGATCCAAAATACACCTAAGAGGCGAGACAGTGGCGTCCTGTCAAGCTATACCTTAGCACGCTTCCAGTGAAGACCTCCTAACATCCAACACTTATTTGTGCTAGGTAGCAACACGGCTGAACCCGTAGCACGTCCGCTGCGAGTATGGATATCTGGGGCTGTGTCTGTGGAGAGATGAAAAGTCTTTGCGAACTGTATCGATAGGCCTCGAGCAACGACGCTAAGGCGGTCTACCGGTTAGGAAACGGTAGTCACTTGTGTCCAACCATTGCAACCACCCCCCAGAAGCGAAGGTGAGAGCCGTGCGAGAGTGGTATCGGGATTGGTCGGCTGAGGTGGGAACGCTGTATTACCTCCCTTGGGCGCTGGTTGGCTTCACACCACGAGGAGGGGAGGGGATCCCATAGCATAGGGTTCAAGACATGGTCCGCTGCAGACCGCGCATTCGACACGTGGTTGAGAAGTCGATGCCGTCCCGCAACTCCATAACTTGCCGGAAGGTTGGTTGGTGTAGTAAGATTACCACCGGCTATATTCCCCTCGCACGCACGGCGGCGCGCTAGCGGCGACGGTGACTGGCCCATTGCGGCCCGGCGCGCAATCCTCCTTCCTCGGGGTCGCTGCGAAGAATCGAATCTGGCTCTCTGCTGCCACGCTAGCCAGCCAGTGGTGATACAGGGCGCCGGTCACGTACGAGGTAACGTTATAGCAATGAATGATATACTTGGATGATGGCCGGCGAGGCACAGTCTTTAGGCTTGGCAGCTCGCCAAGACTGGCTTGACGGACTCTTTTGTACCTAGCTGTTCGATGACACCGGCGGGCGTGTTTTACGGCGCCGCGCGCTTCGCCGGATCAGGGGGGGGGTGGGGGGGGGGTAATAGACAGTAGCTCATGCAGAAATGGTTTGAATCTTGGCCCGTGTATTTGGTGTATGATTCCGGAGCTATTCCTCCCGTTGAGAGACCGGCCCCAGAGTCGGCTCCATAAAGGCCCTCTCTACTAATGGTCGCACCCATACCTAGCATGTCCGATTCCTGATATATGCCATACAGCAGACGTTGCTTGCTTGCTTACCTGATTGGTCGTTTTTTCACTCAAGATAGAATTGGGGTTGGAAAACAAGAATTTCGAAACTCTGTTTAGGAGATATCTTTCGCGAGCTAGGCGCCGAAGCCAGCCTATCTGGTCGAGGACTGACTGGCCGAACACATGGATCTGAAGTCAACTTAAGACTAGCCCTGTCCCCTGATCCTGGGCTTAAAGATCGTCTTACTACGTACGTCTTACCAGACGCTCGAGCGAGATGTGACGAGTCATACCGGCAGCATCAACTCGAAGCCGGGACGCACGTGTAAGCGGGCCAGCGAGCCCACCCTCGCTTATGGAAGAGACGCCTCGAGACCAGCCTTTTCGGTAGTGGCCGTCTCCACCTCTTCCGGCTGCCGCGCATCGAGACAGGTTCCAAAGACGGGGCAAGGGGAAAAGAGAACAAGAGGCCTGGGATATTCATGTCGGACGGCGGGGATCGTGACCCAAGGCCGCGCGATGAATGGGTGGGACGAAGGGGGATTAGCTGCTGAAGTATATATGCGAATGCCACCAACGAAAGGAATATGTCATCGATAGGCTATGGATGAGGGCTAAATTGGAGAAGGGGAGAAGGTCTAGAATGGAGGAAATGGATGGATCGGTGGGGAGATTGCCCAGTCACATAACTGCAAGAACGTATCTACGCCAGGGTACTCAGAGGGAGCTGTCATATAGGGTGCCAGTGTCCTCTATATTTCATACGATACAGAGAAACTCGAGGAAGAGAGAGTGTGTGCTCGGCGTCGGCGACGAATGGGTAGATGGTGTAGTGCTGTGCAACTAGGGTAGACCGGTCAAGCCCCGGTGTAGCTCGACAAATAATAGGGTGTCATCGGCTCAACGCCTGCGTGTATCGAGGAACCCGGCGTTGATAAGATGTGTGCGTGCATGTGTGTCAGTATGTATTTGTGTGGTACGATTACGATTGGGGTGACAAGGCAAGATACCGAGATAAATGCTACCAACCAACCAGATGAGAAACGGCTGGATGAACAAAGACTCCGATGGATCCCAGCGAACGATCTGGTGCTTGTTATGCGGGCTGCTTCTTCGAGACACGGGACGTGATGCATGTAGGTTGAATCTTGGTACAGGGCTTCAGGACCGTTCTTGTTCTGATAATGCCCTGGGATTACGGAAGCGCCGGGCTACGCTATGAGTTGTACATACATACATACGTATATCCCTACGCCGAGCCCTGGCGGATACGGGCAAGGCCTAGACAGGCGTTAGCAGGCACGCGTAACTGCCCGATGAATGACAGAGGGCGCTGCTAACTGCTCCACGAGAGAGCGTACGTAATGCATGTGGTGCTAAGAGCACCACTCTACTACAACGCCGACCAGTAGCTATCGAAGCACTGCTTCGGTGGTCTGATAGTTGCACTCAACACCCGGCTCCGCTCAGACGCTTAATACGGGCGAGAGAGCTGTTAGTGGCAGCGGAGGGCTGGTCCTTATTCGTGTCACCCTATGCTTGATGCCAAATCGAGTACTGCGATTTCCAATCTAGGAAATGTGGAAGCTTTCCTTAAGACGGCAACGCATATAGTCCAGCAAGTCAACCACCCTAGACTAGCCTATAATAGGAGAATGCCTAAGGTCCCAATGCATTACGAGGCCCCCCCAGGGAGAAAGAGAAAGGGAGAAAGAGCTTCTAGCCCACCTCCAACTCCTGCAATGAAGATTGTGCTTGTTCTTTTGTCTGCCTTGCCTACGTAGAATCGCAAGTAACCTCATAACAGGGGTTGCCCACACAGTCTTGAATACTGTATGCAGTAGTAGCAGTGGGCCGGTGACTTGATGCGAAGATGCGGCTAGAAATACTTTGCAGTATGATATAGCAGGCTGGCAGGGAGGTGGTGAGGACACACGCGTGCCATCCTTGATTTAAAGCGCGAAGCTCGCAGCCCAAAACGTGATTCAATGAGACGGCCGAGCCTTCGGCGATGCGAAGGCGGCTTTCGTTGACCGGGGGAGCAGAGATATCTCGGGACTCATCTTGGCAGATGAATTCGGAAGGAACCAAATTGACTATTCCGTCACTAAAGACGGATAGACGTTGGTTTTTCTTAACACAGGAATGTATGGAATCCGTGTGTACTAGGTATGTCGTAGAGAGAAGACAGGCAGGACAGGCTGGCAGGTAGGAAGATCCTGGTTCACTGTTGGAGGGACAAGCCAGAAACTTCTTCCCGTTGTTCCAATTGGGACGCAATCTGTACAGACCCTAGTCACTATCTCAGGGTCCGTGGCATCCCAGTCAGTCATCTTAGTTCCCTAGTGGCCCCGGAATACCGCTTCTCATCCACGACGGTGTAACCGTGATCCAATCGTAGTCTTCACTGTGTCAGCGAATCCGGCACTCTGCCTGCAACGAACAGGGCGCAACACCTTTCATCGAGTAGGATTGATGACAAGAATCCAATAGCTCACGAGGAGGGCGAGGATCACCATTTGCGAATATATCAAAGTAAGCGTCGCAGTGTGCCTGGATTGTAGGTAGCATTGCCGAGCACAACCGGGCCCGTAAGCTGGCGCAAACAACATAAATAGAAACATGGCAGCGCGGAGCGGTGGCTCAGTACACGCCAGGGGTTGCGCTGTAGATATTCTGTAGTATGGAAGTACACACAACAGATATGAAAAATTGTTCAGTATGCTGCGTGACGCTGGTAGTGTTGTGTTACGCAGCTGTGGTCACTAGGGAAGAATGTGCGGTTGAGCGGCATAGCAGAAACGGGTTGTCAAGCGGAGAGTTAACCCGAGAAAGGCCTCCGTGTGTAATCTCGGCCCAGCCGATTTGAAACACAGCGGAATGGCTGTGTGTCTTGCAATGCCATTAAGCCATATACAACAGGCATCGAATGTAGCTGCGCCGTTTGCCAGCATAGCGGAATACGGACTGATTGACATACATGCCGGGCCATTCCACATGGCAGTATATCATGGCCCATCTTGTGTCTCGGATACATAGCCGTTTCGTGTATCATAAGGCGGAGCAGCATTCCAATAAAACCTTGTTCAGGCCCTGGGGGTGCGGGAAGCGTTATACAAGTGATGCTGGGAGTGCAGTCTCATAAGAAGAGGTGGGTGTGCTTGAGAAATTGCTGGCATGAACGGAGGAGCACGGCAATATGCATAACCCGGGAACTTGAGTCGTGAGCGATGGCGCCAGAATAACCGCTTTGAAAGCGAATTATGCGGTGCAGTGTACCTACATACATAGTACCTAGCTGTTCGGTGACTGGTTGCCAGGTTCGATGTGTAGGAAGTAAGTACGTGTAAGCACAGTTAACAGCAACGCAAAAGCAGAACAGCCTACCTAGCTTGGCACGTCAGCAAAGTAAGCATATGGCCCCTTGCTGTTTCTGGAAGGCTAACGGCTCACCCGGTTTCTAATTTGAGCAATCAACCGCCCAAAAGGTCAAATGTGAAATGCAGAAAACATAAATGCAAAATGTGAGTTGCATCGGATCTGTGTTCGTACGGTTGTAGCCCCCACTAGAGGCGGTCAAGCAGGCGGCCACAGGTGCCGCGAGGGCGACAGGACAACAGGGGTAACAGGGTGTGTAATGCATGTATCGATGTACATGGACTTGACGGCTGGGCGGACGGGAGAACCCCCAACGCATGGCACCTGCAGCAGTTCCAGTGGCGATTGCATCATGGCAGCAGGGCCCTGCCAGGGCCTCGTTGTACGAAGTCGGGAAAAGAATAGCAAGTCCGTGATGGTGGCGACGGCCCGGGGTTAACTTAGTTCGGCATTAGGCGGATCCACGTGGGAGCTGTTCGGAGCAAGGCGAGGGTACGTATTGTATGTGACGTGCTGATCTCGTCCCATGTAGACAGCCAACGACGCTCGGGCAGGACTGGGGAGAAACGAAACCGCGAGTCCATTTGCGGGCTCAATTGGAATGCAGACGCCGAAAGATTTTATGGATAAAAATGATGGACATCTGACACAGCGACTTGCTTAAGCTATGCCCCGTGATATATCAATAACGTGGGGGTTATACCCGGGCGCCCGCCATGGCCTGCCCACGCTCCGTTCATGCCGAGGTGAATCACTCGTTTCAAGGCTAATTTGGCGGAGACGATGGGCCTTGCCATCGGCCTACAGATCTGGATCATGCCTGAGCTGATGCACGATCGTGGCGCTCTAACCTCTTCACGGCCAGCGCCGAGCCTGAAGGCTACAGACCACAACTGCGCGGTGTCTGTAACCGGGCAGGGGATCTAAATCAAGGGGGAGAACGACCTGAAAATTCTCCATTACGGTCAGCCTGTTACTGGCCTGGTCATAATCAGCCCATTCGTTGGGTTTTGACGTCCCAACGCTGGGCCCCGAGAATGCATACGAATACCTATTGTAGTACATAGATGCGGGACGTGTCATACTTACCTGGCCCGTGCATTTGTATCTGGAGATGTTGAAGTCTGTTGGTCTACCTACCTAGTAGGAGACATGTCAGGGGTAGGTGAACCTGTGTAGCGGTGACACATGTATCTACATACCTAGTCAGGTCTGGTTCAAGGATCCCCTCACCGGGACTTAATCAGATGTTTGCGTAACTGGCCGTAATAGGATCGCGTTGTACAAGGCTCACCGCACCTAATTCCGACATCACAAGGCGGATTCTGCCTGCGCTCTCCATTCTAACCCTTCATAGTGGCAGACCTAACATAGGGATAGACCTGAAATGTACCGGTACTCGTAATGTAACGAGAGACGTGGGCGAGGTACGTGTAACATTGGAATGGACCTCTCCTTGACAGTGGATCGCTTCTTGTCCTAGATCGGGAGAATTAAGACTGCTGGTAAAGGCGGGGGTGAATCGCTCTGAGGTGCACTGCGATTTGGAACTTGACGGGGAATGATAATGGCCATTAATGCCAGAATGACACACAATTGAGTGATTAGCCCAAATCCCCCTTTCTTTTCTTCTTTTCTTTTTTTCTTCTTCTGCAATTTCCTCTGTCTATGCTCTGGTAATGGAGAATTATAAAGGCGATTCTGAGGGTATGGCCATAGATAGCTGCGGTGACAATGCGGCTGGCTACTCGCCCAAGAATCGGAGTTAAGAATCGGTGGAAGGGCGACAAGGCGGCAGGACGGGGTTGAGCCAACAACGGCGATATGTTATGCAGGTCGTGATATAGCCTCATGAACCGTGGTCCAGAGTTAGAGGTGTAAGAGACGGAAGTGCGCCATCTCATCCTTGGGGTAGGCCAAGCTGGTTCGGATAGCCCTATGTGACCATTGCTCCTTTATCTTGGGACGGCATCTGACATGGACACGTCCAATACCAGATCAGGTACCGTTCAATCTTGGAATGTCGAAAGGAGATCTGACACAGACTGTGGCGGCTTATTCGGCATGTTTAAGCAGCTAAGCGATTTCCTGTAGAGTGGTACGGATCACTCTGTACGGATCATGGGGGCTTATGTTTGTACTTGTTCTACACACATTGAGAAGACGATATGACGCTCGATGGCGGGCATATTTAGTTTAAAGGGTGAAGGCGAAAAGAGAAGTTGATAGGAGAAAGGCGAGAGCAAGAAGGACCCCAAAATAACAATCCTTCAGCTTGCATGGGCTTGAATGAGCTGATAGAATTGGAAGTGTATTGATCGAGGTTGTGTAGAATTCGGAGGTGATATCCAACCTTAGGCACCCAGATGCTTTGGGAAAGATGCGTGCAGAAAAATTTTTCTTTCCTTCCCCTTATTTTGTGCACATACCTACATGTAATGTTCAAGTATTCGGGTCGCTGAGGTAAGTGAGGTTGATATCTACGTATAATAGGTAGACTGCAGGTAGATACCTAATTATGTGTCCGTTGGTCAGGCAATACAAGACACTACAATGTAGAACACCAGCGGCGGAGGGCTTGCAGATACCGTAGATAGGAGGTACACATGGCGAGGCTCGCATGTCGCCTTATCGCCAGTACATAATACATACGATATATTGTACATACCACATTTAGACTGAGGTCCTTCAAGAGAACCAGTGGGGCAACCTGGGCTTCTGCGTTGTACCTATGTACGTACATCCATATATGGAATACATACCTAGGTATTACTGGCAGTGCGAGGAAGATATGGGCACATCATGTGTACCTGCCAGCCCCCAAGACCTCAGCGGGAGATGCAGTGCAGCGCAGTAAATCCGCTGTGGCTTACGTGAGTGAAGTCGATCCCCCACCACCTGCACCGTCTTTCGATGCTGCAAACACCCGCCTACCCGAGCTTCGTACCTATTACATTCCTAGTTATCTACCTGGCCCATATGTATGTATATGCCTATCCATCTAGAGATATTTCAACAACAGAGTGAACTTGCATACTCCTCTCCATTATTACGATGTCGCAGTGCTAGCGCACTCCGAAAGCTGTCGATGTTGTCAGATCAACATGTAGGTGGTTTCGTATATATATCCCGAATCGGCGGAACTGAGTGCTATTCGAAATACACCCATCATACCTTACTTACGCTGCAACACAGTATGTATGTAAGTATGTAAGGTATGCATGTGTACCTCAGCATTCACCTGCAGTGCCGTGCTACACGACGCTACCCGGGCCTCTGAGCGGCATAGGTTGATATTGGCCCAGGTACCTGCTGCATGCATCAATATATGCATATATCACTCAAAAGTCAATACCTGGCGTGGAAGTTGGGATCGATTCCTAACAGCTGGAGCGCTACGGTTGATGGTTTTAGCTTATCAGCTCCTCCTGTATCAATAATATGCCCAGATGAACACCAACATCTCGCAACATGCATGCCAAAAGCAATGAACATTGGCTCGGACATACTCATCAATACTTTCCGTCTATGTCTGCTACAATTGCCTGTGTATCCTCTACCTACCTGGCTGCTAGGTACATAGACATGTAAGTCGGAATTCACCCCACTGGTAGGAACAGCCCAGCTGCATACATGTCCTGGAAGGTGCATATGCAACTGCATGGGCTAATGAAAAGCACAAGCGTCAAGGATGCAGATGCTGCTACATGCTGACCTACCTACTTCCTACGCAGTATCTCCTACCTACCCAAAGTATTACCTAGGTACCAAGGCTGGGTGCATTTTTTGATTCGGGGAGCGGGAGTGACCGGGTTCTCTTTTGGAACCTTGGAAACTGCTATCGCTCATGTATCAAGCGTTCAAGCATAGGTGCTTTTCCTCTTGGAAGCCTCTTGACGAGACCTCGGCATAGCATGACAACGCGCCGTAACCCGTAACAAGAAGCGAGGTGGTCTGGTCAAGTGATACATGCAATGCACGCCTAAGAAACGTGACAAATCGACGATGCCCGAGCTGCCTCAGGGGCCGGCTGTCTTTGCATACAGACCTGTGTCTCCAAACAGCCACGACGTACCTCTGCATTGCACGCGTCAATGCGGCCTGCGATGGCGGCCTTTAGCCCATAAGATACCTAGGTACCCGGGGAAGTACACGGCATGTATGTACGATTCTGCGGCTAGGCGGATCGTCCAGGGGGGGAGGGGACGGGGGTGCTTCGCATCGCGCAAAATCCTCCCAACCGGGATGCAGTGGGAGCCGTGTCTACTACGATCAGTGCGATGTGAGTTCTCGAAGGAAAGGAGAAGAGGAAGGAAAAGGGAAAAAGGCCGAAAGGCGGACAAACGCGTCCATCTTGTTCGTCCGATCCCCATGTTCAACTCGCGGCACCAGAGCGCTGGATGTCTGTGACATCCATAGGGCTATAATTCACCGACCGAGATCCAGCTACTACCCGCCTGCCACCTGCGTCACCCGGTTCGCCAGCGCTCCATTCTGCACGCGTTTCCCTTCTGGAGGAGGTATGTACGGATGTACGGTATATTGAGTGCTAATTAATTGGCGCTAACTGCACCCAAAAGGTGATATGCAGGAGAGCCTCGCTCATCACTGCTAACCTCGACGCCCTGGCATTCTCACGTGGACCAGTCCCATTGAACTTGGCATGCTTCATGTATCACTGCATATTCCTCCGTCGTTAGCTCGCTCGCTAGAAGGGCTCCATGGCTAGACCGTTGTGGCGGATCTAAATGCCGAAGGGTGACAGAAATAGCACATATGTACGCCAGCCGGCCTGTTTAAGGCATTGGAGGAGAGGCAAAAAAGAAAGACGAAAAAAGGAATAAAAGGGAAAAGAAACAGCTTATTTCTCTGCACCGCAGCGCATATGTGATTCCTCGTACGGTCACCGCCATTTCCTACATACTATGTACATAATGATCTCTTGCGTCCTACATATCCTTACAATAACCCATGATTGAACAATGGACGACATTGGCCTGCGCTTGCAGCGAGTCCCCGGCATGTCAACGACTGCTAACTGTCTAAAAGACGTTAGAATTCAGGAACCCGAGTGCCTAATTAAGCCCATGAGCCACTCTGCCAGCAGCACCCTAGCCAGCCTGCCAGCTAGCCTAACGGTTTGAACCCTGAACCATGTCAGCATCTGCTGGGGGTGTCAACTGGGGCCTTGCAGCAGCGCATCTCCCAACCCAAGGAACTCGGACGGGAGCTAGCATTAACCTCACGGTAGATTTACCTACGAGAGCATGAGGTGGTCTATCCTCAGCATTGGAGTCCTTTTTTCCGTCTCTTCTCGGCATGGGCCATAGAAGCTTTTGAAACACGGCCAGCCCAGTCCCGGCTCGGGAATCCATCCGATCTCGAAATCCAGCCTAGGTCGGCGGCGGTTGCTAGATTATTTACCCTCCTCTTCGACGCAGGAGGAAGTACAGATTAAGGTGTGCTCCGTTCTTTGCTCACCGGGCCTTGTTGCTCGATGGCTGCTGGGCGCTTGTCGACGAACCCAGACCTCCGTCGCGGCCACACATATAACGACGTGTATTGCACATACGACATTAAGTAAGTATGGACATACGTACCTAGCATACATACATACATACATACATACCTACATACACACGTACACACATACACGCCTAGAGTATAACGGGTAGTGCTGCTACTGTGCTGTGATTAGGGCCCCGTACCTCGTTAAATAAGACGTACCCCACCAACCCAGGAAGCCTGTCGCGCGTTTGGCAGCGCGGCGGTTTCCAGGATATCAAGACTATTGGGTTAATCTCACAGAACTTTCTCTACCGGCAGGGTGTCCGTCCGCTGTTCAATGGACCTGCTGAGGCAGGCCTCCTTGCGGCCATGGACGGTACCTTCTACATAGTACCTCGAAGCCAATTAATTGCTAGGTGGCATCGGCCCTCCTCAAGGCTACTCTTAGAGGGCGATGTAATGGGTGTGCCATACTTGGCACCTACATTACGATTGATAGTGGAGCAGGGCCCTTCACCGTTTAACCTAAAGCCCTCCACTTCGCTTATGACAGGGCGTGGTCTTTCGCGCATGTTCTGCACCTACTACCTCTACTAACCTACCTAGCTACTACTAGTACTATGTCGGCCTTAGTAGTCCGTACAGGTATGTAGAAGGAGCTTGTACCTGTCTGTCAGTCTCATCGCTACGCGCGTTTGTCCACCTCCAGCAGCCTCTCACTCGTCTTCCATCGCCGACCAGGGGGCCGTGTCGAGTACTGTGCACTGTGCAGGCTGTAGGTATTATCCTGTTGTGGACTCGAAATCTAATGACCGGATTTACCCGTCTACTACGACTAAGAAGTCCTAAGAACGGCCATCGCTCCAGGCATACATACCGTAGGTGTGTGTATGTAGATTTTTCTGTGCCAAAACCTCTAGGTGCCTCGCGTCACAGGTAACAGACCCTTCCCTTTCGCGCTTCGGGCCTTCAAATGTGGTCGCTCTACGTTTTGCTACGTATGTAGTGCGAGAGAGCCAGCATGAATATCCCACCCGTCTGCCGTCCGCTGCACCGCACAGACAAATGAACAAGGCAGGCCCATGGGTTGTACAATATGTACATAAGTCTTTTGGCAGATGCAAAAGCTTGAAGCGGCCCCCCCCCCCCCCCGGTCCGTACTCTGATCGTTGACAACACCCCATGCAAGGCTGGTTGCAGTACCTCGCAGTCGAGTATTTCTCCTGCAGCCCACCCCCTTCCCCTGCTGATGGATGTACGTCTACAACTACACAGTGTTTCATTACAGTAGTGAGAACTTCCGCTTGGCGTCGAGTACCCTGGGCGAGTGGGGAGCTGTTGAGCATCTAGGTAGCCAGCTGTGAAATTCGTTCTACGAAGACCCCGGCCGCCCTCAAGTATGTACTGTATACAGGGTTGTCCCCCAAGACCACACATCCTTGAGGATCTGTCTAGCCTTGGTGGTCGAGTACTTGCTAGTACCGGTAGATCCGTACTGAACTCTGGCCCACCATCGTCATTCCCCGTACAACACAATGCTTAATGCTTGCATTGTTCTTTCTGCAGTTATTGGCCAGGTCACACCACTATCGTTCGCTGTAGGCCATGACTACTGTGCCATCTAAGACTTGGACCGTACATATTATTGTCGAGCTGATGCCTTCCCGTTGGTAGTGTGATATACCATATTAATCCTTCTCCACATCGTTAAATCCGTCCAAATACGCGACAGGTTCCGAGATTTGTCTTCTGAATCTTTCACCATCACGACAAGGACGCGGCATTGTCATTATCATCGCCTTCCGACTCCTCTTGTTGACTGCCCTTGGAGAATCTGGTTGCACGAAGGACTATCTATCTACACCTTGGACGAGTAGCCTGTCGACGGTGGAGGATAACTGGGCAGATAGACAGAGCCCCCCCGCGAACCCGCCATCCAAGTCGAGCGTACGGACGCTGTCTCCATCGTCTCCCTGGAGTAAACTTTCTTCTATTGTTCCAAGCTTCGCCCGAAACCCACGGCAAAAGTCAATTCGGCACCTCCTGCGCAAAATACCATTTCGTTAGCGGCGGGATCACCCTCGATCTTCGACGGATTCCTGTCATTATTAGGTTGCGGCCCGAAAGCAAGAAGGCCCAGCGGCTCAAGCTCAAACTCGCGAACTTAGATTCCAGGGTACGTTTCCAGCCAGGCGAATACAGGAGAATAGGCCAGCGTGCACCATCAGAGGAACAACCGGAAGCCCGTCTAGAATATCATCCACCGTTCCAGGACCCCTCCCCGCTCTTATTCAGCGACGCCTCGTCGTAGGATGTGGATTCGGGGGAAATCTGAGAGTTTTATTGTTGTATAGATACGAAACTGCTAGGCCATGACTATTGATCACTTGGCCAGGTATCAGAACGAAGAGTTGATAGAGGCACCGGCCATCTGACACCAATCTCGGAGCTGGATAGAACATATCCCCAGAGCAGAACATCCCCGTTTCCGACCCACAGCGCTCGACTACTAGCCCCTCGCTGCATGCCTGGGCCCTTTTTTCTCTACCAGCAATAAATTTCCACCCCTTGCCATCGTTATCACGTCCAATCTTCCCAGAGAACGTCCTCTCCGGTTTCTCCGTCAAGGCGTAGAAACGACATATCTGCCAAGGTTCTGCGCTCGAGTCGACTTACAAATTTTGAAAGCAACGCATCGTACTGTTGGAACTGCTACAGCAGAATCGAAAGGCCTCGTTGCGCTTGCCCAGTTATGCGCCCGTCTGCGAAGCTCTTCGGATAACGATATAGGCATTCCTCTACCCGCAAAGTTGGAACAGGTAGCCGTCGGCCTTGGTTATTTGCAACAAGGTTTGCATGAGACGAAGACGCCTTTCTACTGACCCCATTCTTTCAAGGTCCTGACACCTACCGTGGGACTCGTTGGGTCTACTGGGAAAGAAACAAACTGATTCAAGGGAAAACTCGGTTTCAAGAGGAGGTCGCGACTAAACGGCGCCTCAAGTTTTGGAGAAAGGGGAACTCGAGACCGATGCAAGGACCATAAAACTTCAATCTCGCCACTTAGCAGAACGCGGTTGTTAGTCGCCGAACTCGCGATCTCGACGCCTGCTCACATTGAACTTCACCAAAGGTTTGACTTGGTGGGCGCCCGCGGGCTGGTTTTAGGGAGAGTCGTGTGAGTTTAACGTGGTGGAGGAGCAAGCCCTCGAGACTTGCAAAAGAGAACCCCAGCCATCGTCAAGGCCCCGTTCCCGGTCGTAGTTTCAAGGGGACCCGTTTTGTCACCCTTTTCAGCTCTGGAATACGAACGCCTTTACTTTTTCTAGAAAGTAGCAATTATCGTGGGTTCCCATTACTTGCCGTCAAGCACTCATAACCTTCAGCTCTAACCAGGACATTAGCGAAATAGGGCTCCGCTGTCATACCAAATCTCGAACAAACTAGGCGAGATCATCTTCCAGATCCTGGTTAAGCGAGTTCACCCCGGCGATTCTCCGTCTCCCACGATCTTGACGCTCGCCCGTACTTTTAACCAAACGGAACTGGGCATTCTTTTGGTCAGGCAGATAATCGGAATTGCTGCAACAGCCGCCTTACCTACCACATTTTTCCCATGATGGCTTTTCACCCACACCAGAGCAGCCAATGGGTGGGACATGGACCTAGTTATATGCCGAACCCTAACATGGGCCCAGCAATGGCGCCTCTTCCTGGTTCCCAGGTCCAACCTCAGCCCCAGTCCCAACCCGGAGGTCCCCAAATTCACAGGTAGGTCTACCACGAGTCAGCCCTATCTTTCAGAATGTCCCATGTTCTCGATCATTATGGAATGGCTTTGTTTCATGGACTCGGCGCGATCGATGTTGCTAACCGATCACAGGCCAACAAGATACGATTTACAAGTGATACAACAGCCATTTATGGCCAAGGCGGCCAATGGTAAGGACAAAGGTATGCTCCATGAGAGCCTCTATCTACCCAGCCAGCACGAGACTAACTCCTTGGAATAGACCGGAAGCCAGTCGACCCTCCTCCCATTCTTCAACTAAACATCTCGCCCGAAGAAGATCCCGACGGCGTGCATCGTCAAAGTAAGTAGACCGGTATCTTGGACGATTTAGAGCATGACTAATTTCAATACAGGCCCTTATTTGATAGTAGCCGCGTTCTTGGAATATTCTGACGGCACCGGCCCAGGCGGCCAAGACGCGCCGCCTGCAAACATCATGACTGGTACTATGGTTTCTTCGTTGCATCGACTGAAGGATACTACAAATAAAGAGGGAGCCTTCTTCATTTTCGGGGATTTGACAGTCAGGACCGAGGGCGAATACATCCTTCGATTCGATCTGTTCCAGATGGAGGAAACGTATGTGACGATGCTTGGCTCGGTGACGAGCCAGAAGTTCAGGGTCCATGCGGGCAAGAACTATCCGGGCATGGCGGAGTCGACTTTCCTTACTCGATCTTTTAGCGATCAGGGGGTACGGTTACGATTACGCAAAGACTCGCGTGCACTTATCAACAAGAGGAAGAACTTGCAGACTGCGGATGATATGGACAAACGACAAAGGGCAAGGCCGAGGCCGCAGAATGGCAGCAGCCTGTCGCAAATCGACGAGCAGGGCTACTACCCCGACTACGGGCAAGAACCGTCAGTCAAGAAGCACAAGAACGAATCATCAATCAACCCCGGCACGCCGACACCATCGGACGGCAGTGCTGAGATGCGATGGGGTCCCTACGGTTCCGCGGGAACGCCTTACTCAGCCCAACAAACACCCCTGGGGGCTGTGACTACGGGACCACCAAGTTCGGCTTCCATGGTGCCGATCATGCCTCCACCAACTGGCCGTCTCGATACCCACTTCACGTCTCTTTCCCAGGGAGCCCACGTGTTCGGTTCACCGGCAGCAGAGCGCCAATCGCCCATGGCGCATTCGCCTATCCAGTTTCCAAATCCCAATACTCAGAGCCCGTCGCCGTTTATGTTCACAGGTTCGCACAACGCAAACACCCCTACGATGAATCTGGCCCCGCTCGCATCGCATGGGCCAACGATGACCACACCGACTCTCCAAAGCGTTTCGCCACGATCCCATGCGCGGCTAAACGGCACGACGCCTTCGGGGACCGCTTCGCCAGTAGGCGCCAACATGTACACAACCGCGCCGCCCTCGTCGAACACGCCGCAGTCTCACCACGCGTCTTACACCAATGCAGGCGCATACCAGAGCGTGCCGAACGCCTTCGACCACGGCACGCTACGGGAGCACGGGATGGGAACACCGCTCACGGCCAACATGCCGCCGGAGAGCTTAAATAACCCGTACTCGATGGGAAACACCGAGACTTTCGATCACCACCTCCACCCCCACATGGTCCATAAGTCGGAACAAAGCTCATAGCGGACCGGTCACCGTTATGACGTTAATACACACACATGCACACACGCTCCAATAACCTAGTACTACTCTCTCCTTCCCGGACCTCTCGACCGTATGCCCGGGGACAACTCGGCGGTCTACGAACGATCAACACGTTAATGTATTACACGCACTAGCACTTTTGACGGCGCAGCGACAGAGCACGCCGGTTTAAACATATTTAATATTTGTTTTTTTGCATCCAAGGGATACTCGTTATAAGCATTGTACGGAACATTGCATCGAAGCGAAATCTTGTTCACGGGGAGGTTGGCGGCGTTGGTGCGGCGGTTGGAATCAATTTTGGGGGAATATTTGGACGTTTCAGGACATGGTGAAGGGGATACACAATAGAGAATTTCCTTGGTGTCTTTGTCTATTTTTTTGTAATCGGGCAAGGAGATTGAAAAGCACCCTTTTTTTTTTTCAAAAAGATACCCAAAACGGAGGCTATTTCTTGCGGCATTCTTGATTATACTGCAACTGCTTGGACCCTAATGCCTCTACGGTTTGTACAATTAGGGTATAATATGTTCCTAACCGAACCCTCCCCCCGAGAGGTCTATCGTTTAAATGGCTGTCATCATGACTCTATCCGGTTCCTACTGTCTCTTAATGCTAGTCTAATGCTAGAAACTAGACACAAACGCATCACTGCAAGAATTCTCTGGGAATCAGAGAATAAAGTGATTACAGTTCCAGGAGCGGATTTGAATGTTGAATACAAACCAACGTTCGACAGGCTTCGCTGGACAGGTGTTGCGGTCCGTTGATGTCGGAATCTACTTTGTTTCTGAGTGGATATCTATGGTTACAAGTATCCACCATGTAACGACATTTTGGGCAACTTGGGTTTGAAACGCGAACAAAGGTCGAGCAACCCCTCCTTATTTGCCAATCAAGGAGCATTCCGCCTTGAATAGTCTACAAAGCCGGCGGGCCACCTGGGATGTCAGCCTCCGTCCGCGATGCTGCGCACCGCGACCATGCCACCGGTTTCGTGAAGTGACGTCGTCGATAGTTGAGTCTTGATATCAGACAGGGTGCCGTCCCTTCTTGTTGGATCATAATGTCCAGGATATCGTGATATGCTCAGGACTTGAGGCTCCCCGCAAAGGGGTTGAGCCAGATAGCAGACCCTCCGGCAACTGGGAGAGGTGTGTTCGTGCGTGCTCTGAGGGACCCGTTGGGCGCACGGGGTCTCTTTCCCGTATCAGTCTAGTATCAGTCTATAGCCCAGCCTGTTAATGATGGCTTCTCGCCCACTACCCGGAGTCTCGGGGCAGAGCCACTTGCACGGTCTGACGTTTCAGCAGCAAAATCCATAGTGTCATGGCCGCCGCCGTAGCTACAATATGATACATGTCTCATTAAACTCGAGTTACGTTGTTGAGAATCATAACAATGTCGGCTGGCAAGGTAGCTAACAGTCTAATAATGAAGTCCCTGTATCATAGAAAGACCATTCACATCCGAACACGCGTATTCGTGCTGGCTCCGAATAGTTAGGTACCTAGTTGTTTCGGTTCTAGATAGTACTACGTAGCAGGTTAGCAGCGGATTTCCAGGTCAGCTGTATGCTGTATGCAGTAGGGACTTTATTGTCCCCTAACTGGCAGATTAATCAGCGGAGCAATACAAGCCAGCTAGGTGGTTACTTGCTTACTGCTTTGCCGAGTCAGTCTCCTTTTTTCAACACCAGATATCACATTCTGTTAGGCTATCTGTTTCCTATGCTCGGCGGAATCATCACACCCCATCATCACCTATGACCAAAGCCAAGAGGCCCTTTTGGGACTGCTTTTGCGAAGTCGAGACAGAATTGGGATGGTCCGGCCTGCAATCATCTTCGAAGTATCCGGGCCCATTCCCGCTGTCACCCTAGAGTAACTTATAGCACGCCCGTATTATTATCGCCCTCCGTTCCCTCCCTGGACGCTTTAGCTCATCACTAGCATCACTGGTGGGCACTTGGCGGTGGCCTGGGAGAAAGAATGGGCTTGCGTTCCTCCTGTTTCTTTTACGAAGCATTATCATAGCCCTATTAACGACGGGGCTACGGGTTGGCAATGAATCGCATCTGCCCCATGCGCTCCCCGGACCACTCCCGGCAGAGCGTTTCTCTCCAGCTCCATTCCCAAATTGCCTCTATCCAAGGGACTGGAAATGGGCCGGCTTTTGCACCGGCGTCCGCCATTCCGTTGGGTCGACTTCTAAGGTTCAACTAACGGGCCTACCCGCCCGGATCACAGACAGTTCCTTCTGCCCTAGCACCTATAATCAGCATTTTAATCCCGAGACAATCCCTTGGCTCACCTAGTACCTATTCCGTACAGACTTATGGCCCATGGGCGGATTGCAGGTAGTAAAGCCCCGGGCGGATAGGCCCATATGCCAGCAATGGCATCGATTATCAATCACGCACTATGCTTTGCAGCGCCGTCATGCACCTCTTCCAAGTACCGAGGGTCTGTATCTTGGGTAGGTTTGTAAACTGCATGTAGGTACAGCCATGAGGAAACCTTCTTTTTCTTCCCTAGACCTACCGATCGATAATTTGCCAGGTAACTTGCTCGTACGTGAATACGACGTTTCGTCCTGACGCCGAGTCTTCTTCCGCCTTTTTGGCAGCGAAAAGGTTCCCCGGCCTCCCCGAAGGATACCACATCAGACTCAACTAGTGCTCCCGTCAGGGGTTTTCATCGAGCGGTGCAGGCTAATAGATTCACGCGGATACGTGCGGGCTACATACACTACATTGGCATTCTTCTGACTATTGAGCGGAAGCTCAACGCCAATTAGCTGATCCACACGACGGCCAGTGAGCATCGTTGCATTAGTTCCCAGGCTCCCCGCCCTTCTATTGCTCTTGAGTTGCAGATGTCATTGAAACGTGGAGTTCCTCAGGGCCTTGTCCATCCGTATCCCTGCGCCTCCTCCTCCTCCCCTAGCCCTCTTGTCATTCCGCTTCCCATCCCTGATCCATGCTAGCTCCTAGGTAGCTCTCCTAGCTGCTCTAGGTCCACTCGTCGACCTTTGTCCCAGCTAACCCGGGTGCCTGCGAGAAATGATCTTCGGCCCTGGTCTCCGATGTACATATATTCCGATGTACATATGTACTCCTTATTATTCCCCGAGATTTGCAAGTAGCCACCGGACTCTTGAACGCGGTACTTCCCACTGTCGAGCACTGCTGGGAAGAACGAGCCGGGGCCGAGAGAAGATAATGGAAGCCTTGTCAAGGCAAATTCGACGTACAGGGGGGCCCCAGTTGGATAATGAACCATCGGTCTGTGCGAATTAGCACGGCCAGCACACGGAGTACATACATTCATAGCTACTGTGCCTTTTCTGCTCTAGCATGTCTATCTCACATCGTGTCACACCGAGGCCGGGGCCACCACATACCTGGAGATGCGTACATTCCACAGGTGAACAACTGTAATATGTGAACTCCCCCAGACTTGGCATAGAGAACGACCAGGTAAGAGTCGGCTCTCATACTGCGTTAGCACCTCGCTTCAGCACCCAACGGCAGCTATATTCTGACTACATGCGGATGCAAGTTCGCCGCACTCGGAGATCCAATGTAACGCATTAGCTAGTATGGAGGCGCGTGGGGTGCGAAGTGAGCACGCGATTCACTTTGAAAGGAACGACACTGGAAAACCTGCTCCTCGCCCTCGTTTTGGGCTATTTGAAGACATGCAAAGCACAAGAGAACAGATAGCTTTCACTGCTAACATACCTACTCAGTATACAGTCTCTCGCACTCTCTCTTGCTTTGCTCCCATGATTTCTTAGCGCCGGATCCAACGACAGGGAGGAATCTGTAGCATGGCTAAGACTAAAGGAGACTGAGACTATGCATTGAACTAAGTAGACATCTTTCAGGGACATAGGTACTCCCCTATACCATACTTTCTCTCTCACTATCTCTTCCTATCTTGCACCCTTTCGCACACCAGACAGAGACGGAGACACGTATTAGATAGGGCACGTAAGTAAGGTGAATTTGCGCCTGGGAAGACGAAGTACCGGTACATCATCTCAAAGTCGTGAGATACCCACAACACTAATCAAGGGTAAGATGCCGGATTCTCATAATCTGGTTAGCTGTCAAGCTGCGCAAGGCTCCTATGTACTAGATAGTACCCAGACGGATATGTAGTAGCAGCAGCGGGAGCAGGTATGTACAGTTGACGTGTGCCAGCTAGTAGAGTCGCCAGCATGTCGCCAGAATGAGACGCGCGCGTTGCGGACAGCCTACAGACGCACCATTCAATATATTTGACATGACTCGTGAGCGCACGAATATGCGATTCGTTCGTCACACACGTATGCACATCCACACCCACACTCACACCTCTACATACGCACACGCACACGCACACGCACGCTGTTCGTTTTATTTATTTATTTATTTATTTCTCCCTT
Source organism: Xylaria sp. JS573 (assembly GCA_000966885.1). NCBI lineage: Eukaryota > Fungi > Ascomycota > Sordariomycetes > Xylariales > Xylariaceae > Xylaria > Xylaria sp. JS573. Next base: position 377,952 of record JWIU01000023.1, on the reverse strand, counting down.
TCCTTCTTCGACGTGATACCACGCCTTCCCCTCATACACTTGGACTAGGCAGGTAAGGGTGAGAGCTGTCAAAGCTGCAGGATACCCCAAATTCGGAGGATTAGTCACTCTTTGGAATCCCCACCGCGGATCTCATTTCCCTTTTCGTGGTGTGTTCAGCTACTAGGCTCCGGCGCATTTAGAGCTACTATGTACATACGAAGCATGTACCGCAGCTCTTCTACTAGTAGGAGCGAAGGTTGCTGCAAGGCAGATCAATCGACGACGCTTTACCGTTTCCTAATTTTAACTCCGAGACGCAAAATGCCATGATCCTACGTGGATACCATGTACCATGTACCGTCAGTATGTAGTAGCCCCCGGCGCTGTCCCATGCCCTATATCGCGCTGCCCTATAGCCCCTCCATTGGTAGGGATAACGAAGCAGGGATAACGAAACAGGGGGAGGCAAGAATCCCCCCCGTTAAGTCGATCCCACCAAGGTCCGGGGTCTCTGGACTTCCGCGAGCCGTCGTTACATCGCTCCAACACGCTGGAGTCGAACCTGCGCTGCAGAACCAGAGGCGCGCTCGGTATTCTGCAGTACCTGCTGGAAATGTCCCGATGGCCTACCTTCCGGCCGGTAAACTGTATGTATGCCACTGGGGCAAGGGGGAAGAGAGAGAGAGAGAGACACGGTAGGGCTTAAGGTTCGCGCTTGGAAGGACGAAAAGACTGGGTTAATTTCCTCGGACAATTGTTTTTAAGTTTGTAGATAGTCGATAGATTCCAAGGTATGTCCATACTATGGTTGTCCAGCGTGGACGGATCTCGGCTTCGAGCCAAACCAGTGCGTATCCATTCCCTCAGCCTAACGGCAAGGCTTCTAGCTGGGCCGTTGAAGCTAGGAATGCGTACATACTAGTAGTTAGAAGCACGTAACTAATTAGCAACATAGCTACTGGTTAGTTCATTAGTTGGTCAGTTAGTTGGATAGTCAGCTGGTTGGTTTAAACAGACTGTGCTAGTGACCTTAACCCTGCGATCACTCTGACCATCTCTCTCTACGGGATCTGCATTCCTCTGTCTTCCTCTCTGTTGTCTGTGCCTCTCCGTGCCTCTATAACTACTGCCTATTACTACGTTGTCCGAGTTCTTCACTACACCATAGATGTACTGCACCATACTACATAGCACACTGCGACTTGACTCAATTCTGCCCCGAGCTCCAATCTCCGTCAACGTTACTACGTTTTCCTCAATAGTCTGCTTTCTGGCCCAACAGTCCGGCTTCGCGGAACCCACTCTACGTATCGATTAATTTGCTTATCGTAGCATCGTAGCATCGTGAGCTTTCTACCCTCACATGCACTGTCCTCTCTCTGCCATGTCCACGCGAGCAGGTCTACGTATTTGTTACCTACGGACTTCCCTGTCTAACTGTAGTACGTACTGTATGGCCGCTCCGGCCGGGCCCTCGACCGAGTGTTCTGCTAGGTTCTCCGCACAAGCCACACGATACAACCTCACGCGCCGCCGGACTGAATACTACATGCCTGGCTAACTGACTAACCTAACCGCCTACCTCCCCGCGGCCGCTGCGACGACGTCAAATTAGATGTTCTCTTGTCGCAATCTTCTTTTCTCGTGTGATGCATTGACGATGAAGCAGATACTAGCTGGCTACCTACATGTACACCCCTCTACTGCAGATTAATAGTGAACTTCAATACCCCACTTACAACTCGACGTCGGCCGAGCCTCTTCATCACCGCATGTGCCTTTCCTCTCCCTAGTACACAGTTGCAGTATCAATCGAAGAAAGCTTTCCCTCCTTACCTTACCCTGGCAGAGTTACAACCATACGCCAGCTCACTACGACTCTGCATCGACCGGCCTACCCGCCTCTCTGCCAGCATGCCATTTCGCGGTGTGCAACATGTAGGTATGCACTACATGTACGTATGCATGTGCGTACATGCCGCCTACATACAGCAGTTAGCATGTAATGGTAGGCCTGTAGATCTGCTATAAGTGGTAGCTAGGTGTAGTGCATACCACTGAGTGCATACGACGTACTACCTGCGTGATTAGAACCCCCCGGGCCCCAAGAGGGCAGCATTGCATGACCCCGTCCGGGACAGCGACGAACGACCTGGGAACGGTAGCCGCCGAGCCGAACCGGACGGCGGACGCAAGGGGTGTGGAGTCACTGAGCCAGCGCCTCGCATTGTGCGGTGTGATAGGTTAGGTAGCGTACATACGTACATAGATACATGAATGCATACTACTACCTACATACATGCCACGGTATTGTATAACGCTGCCCTGCCGTTGCGGCCGGACGCGCCAGCCAGACTTTTTACTATGTGCGACGACACCAAGATCTCAGGACCGGCCAGCGAAGGGCCTGGCTAGGCTGTGTGCGTGTGTATGTGTGTGTGTGTGTGTGTGTGTTTATGTACATACACACATCCATCCATCCATCCATCCAGACATACATCCAGGACATACATACAGTAGCCGTGAAAATTCTCCGGCGAATGTGAGATGTGACGATGGGATGGCATGTTTGGTTGGCTGGTAGGCTGGCAGATTTCTTGGCTGGCAGGTCGCGCTCAGATGCGGAGTAGATACATTTATACGTACGTACTTTATACGGTGGTAGCAGTCGGAGTAGGAGTGCTAGTGGTGGGTAGATAGTGACTATGGACGCGATGCATGCAATGCCGTGTCGTACCGTGCCGTGCCGTATCATTCCGCTCTCGATTGATCGGCCGGGCAGCCAGTCTCCTCGAGATGCGACTCTTCACGATGTTTTGGTTTTGTTTCCTCTTGCAGCATCATCCTAATTCCCTCCCTGATCGCTACCCGCTCCTACCGCCATGGTTACACATAGGTGTGTATGCGTGTGTATGTGCGCACGCACAATACGACACGCCGAGGCCATCCTAGGTAACGAAGCATGAAGATGGCATGGCATGGGCATTGCGCGCCCTATCGTAACACCCACCCCATGTGTACCACACAGGGAACCTGGCTGGGTTCGTGCGCCGGTTACGCAGCATATGATGGCAACGTCCTAAATCCAACTGCCGCCTTCTGGGATAGGTAAGATCGGGTTGCACGCGACGAGATCTCTCGGTAGCAGCGGCCCTTCGGGCTCCGTTTTAGGACGTCCTCGTTTGTGGGCCTCAAAGCTTGTGGTGTGTCTATGCATGTGTGTCAGTTGAGTTCTTGGATCCTCGAGTAACGTTTCTGGGTAGTTCCGTCACTCGGCCTGCTGTCTATAGGCTAATATACGTTGGGATAAAACGCAATGAACCAATATTGTTTTCCTCCCCTTGCTGAGAGCATGATTATATGATCGCTCTTCTCACGCCAGTTCAACCGTCAAGCAGGATAGCGGAACAATGATAATTGCTATTGATGTCCAAGAACTCAAAGGTATACATAGGATTACGCATTGTGTCTGCTTCAAGGTAGTTCCTCAAGGTAGGAAATTAACTTGGAACCACGGTTTAGGATGAATGTGAATCTTACATAAATACCTCAAAGGCTTCGACCTATATCGAAAATCATTACAACCATGATTTTTCTTAGCAAGAACTAAGAGACACAACTGACTCAAAAACGAGGCTGTGGCGTAACTACATGATACATCATTAGCATAGGATAGGTGACTTCCGTATCTTCTAACTAGTGATTTCTTTTGACTTCGGTTTCACGGTTACCTATATGTTTAACGCCTTCTTTACCGGGTCAAGTAAACCGCTCCTCTGGATCGTCTGTCCACTCAAGTCGATGCATGAAGTGCCATGTCTTACATAAGGTCCGCCTGAACAGGGATCATGCTGGTATGATGAGTGAGTGGCTTGGGCTGATTGGCGAATGGGATATGTCCTGGTCACAGTGTCTGCCCAGTTTCGGTAACCAGTACGATACATCGTTTTGAATTCATACTTCACTGCCAATCCTAAGAACGTCGAAAGGGTGAGGGGGTATCGCCGAGTTCCAAAGGTTGAATTTTCAAGACTTCTTTTAGGTTGTTTCGATAAGGCTAGATACGTGTTGCTTGAGACACTATCTTGGCCATTCTACCTTTTAGGAATATTATATGGAGAAGATGTATTTCATGGGCTCGAAGACAACATCAGAGGAGAAGATGTATAAGAGAGAGTATGCCATGGCGTCAGCGAATCGATGATTTTGCTGACCAAACCACTAGGACCGACTGCTCGAAAAGGAGATGATTACATTATGCTCAAGCCGTATCACATGAAGCTTACAGTATCGACTTCGGCCTGACTGAACTTTAAGCAGCCACCATTCCATCTCCTCGTGGTAGATCCAAGGTATAGAAGAATTAACAGAACATATATCTACGGGCCAGCTTGGTAGGGCCTAGCGAAGTAATCCTAAATATATGTTTACGTGTATTACAATTAAACCTAAGAATGAATCCCAACGGCCTTACTACATTATGACCTACCTACCCTTGCGTTGCTCTGCCGTATGAGCTATTCAGGTCCTACCATTATGGGCAGCCAGAACTGTCAGTTTTTGAAAGGTATTGTGAGAATCATGGAATCACAACTTCACAAAAAGGTATGTCTCTCAACGTGACTATATTACGAGGCTACCTAGGAGCGTCTGGCGTAACTGGAAGCAGTCTTTAACGCGCAAGAAGCTATGTATACAAATAAAATCAACCGATACAGAGCAACCCCACCCACTCTACTCCTCAGGTGTATCTACATATGTTATTACAGATGCATATAGGCTCATCTGAGTTTCCAGGGTACATGTTAATCGCTGAGGGGCACCTCCAAGGGTCATCCGTTCGTTCCCCATAGATCGACTATTGACCTCGCGTAGGTATTTGGGCAGGAGATTGAGGAGTTCACTGTTTTATCAATTAACGAAACCTCTATATATTATCGATTGCATCTTCTCTGGTTGATCTTTTATCAGGTAACCTGCATGCAAATGCTATGGATCGTCGTTGTTTCAACAAAGTAGAACGGCCGAGCAAGACTCGACCTAATATTACATGGCGCTATAAATACATTCTTAGATACTTGATAATTGGGGCTCTTGAATTCGTGTTCTATTGTACTTCGTGGGTATCTACTACGTGTTGTGAACCTATTATTTGTTGTTACAAATAGGCACCTATAGCCCAGAAGTAACAACAACTAGTTATGTAGTCAATGCAAGACCAGCTATGGCAAGTGACTCACACCCCCCACCAGCCCCCTATTTGTGTGTATCAATTACCATAATAGCTCAGATTGATTGTTACAGAACGTCTTTTAGAGAAACAGTATTCTGTAGTAATTAGCCGAATAATTATTGGCAGATCTATTCTAAAGGCCTCGGCTAAATCGATTACCACTCTATAGCCCGGTAGTGTGCTCGTCTTATAGCTCCTTCTTTATCGCTGTTCGTGTATTTCATACGAATAAATCATGACATTAACCTCCCGTCCGGCCATTTTGTAATCCGCCGAGACCGCTGTCTAATTATAGGTGCCCTCAAAACTTCCTCGTGATATCCTTGACCTTCCTCGCGCGGTCGCGCAGCGACTCCGGGATCCGGTAGTTGACGGGCGACTCGGAGCCGACGAAGATGCAGGCGTCGTAGATGGTGCAGCCGGCGATGGAGCCCGCCACCGCCGCCGCCCAGGGCCCGTAGATCCACCAGGCGTTGGTGAAGATCTTGGGCGACCGGTAGCCCACCCAGAGCGCGACGAGCCGCGGCCCGAAGTCCGACGCCGGGTTGAGCGCCGAGCCCGTGTTGTAGCCGAGCGTGAACTTGAGCGTCGACTGGAGCAGGCCCAGGACCTGAATTGGAGCAAGAACGATTAGCAGCGAGTACGCAAGGGAGGCGAGAGAAGAGGGAGGAAGGGGGTTATGTTAGAGGCGGTGGACTGCTACTTACAAAGGCGTGCATCCCGGCGCCGGGTGGGTTATTTTGGTCGTCACCGAGGGAGAAGATGGCGATCATCATGACGGCGGCCGCGATGAACTGGCTGAAGAAGGCCGTCACGTCGGTGACCCAGGGCTGGGGGTACGAGAAGAAGTTGGTGAAGCTCGACTGCATCTCGGGGTCGACGTAGTGGATGGCGTCGTAGTAGATGCCGTAGGCCAGTGCGCCGGCCGTGACGCTCGCGACGAACTGGATAGCGATGTAAATGGCGCACTGGCGCCAGGGGAAGCCGCGGAAGATGGACAGGCTGATGGAGATGGCCGGGTTCATGTGCGCGCCCGACACGCCGCCGCCGATGTAGATTCCGAACATGAAGGAGAAGCCCCAGGCCCAGCAGGACGTCTCGTACGTGCCATACTGCGACTCCTGGGTCGCCGACAGGTTGACCGACAGGGTCGCGCACAGCCCCAGGAAGACGGACATTCCGGTCTAACAACATCGTCGGACGCGTCTCGTTAGTTTACGGCGCATTCTGTGATATGCTCGCGCTAGACTCACAGCTAGGAACTCGGCGAGAGGTTCGGGATACTTTGCACGGAGGCGGGCCCACGCATTCCTCAAGTCGTTGGGGTCTTCCTCCCCTTCTTCCACCTTGTCGTCTTCCGTCTGACCGACTGGCTCTCCATCGACTTTGTACTTCTCCCCTGGTTCGAAGCCGGAAGCCCTTTCGTCGTTACCGTCTTCGTCTTCGTCTTCGTCGTTCTCGGTGCGGGAGGTGATTGGCTCTCGGAAATCGACATCCTCGGGCTGGTGGTCGTAGACGGGCTGGCCGGCGGAGTTCCGTTTTGAGGTGTGCGCCTTCCCTGCACCGGTGTTATCCTTCTCTAGCATCTGCTGGCCAGAATCGTCGGACGGTACTCGGTCCGCGATCTCAACCCTTTTTCCTTTACGTGAAGGCTTTGGCCTCATACCGCCTTCTCCTTTCTCAACATCACCACTCGGCTTTTGGACCTTCCTCTTCGCCTTCTTCTTGATGCCGCGGCTGGTATGTGGTAGAGGCTTCCCCAAACTGAATACGGGCTTGTTTTTAGCCTGTCCGTACCAGGGATTTTCCTCGTAGTAGTCCTCGTCTACCCATCCCTGTCGCTCAGTGCCAGGCGGCTGCTTCGCCGGCTGCTCGGGCCTCTCCTGCTTGTCAACCTCGGAATACTTGCTATTGGTTGTCCGTGTGCTCGCCTTCCGAGCTGGGGCGGTATCTTCTTCTTGGTCTTCTGCTAAGATTGTAAGTATTTGGATTTGGAGTTTACGGTGTTGTACGGAGGTGCCCTTCAAAAGTCGTGACCGTATTTCAAGTTCTGCTGGTTCGAGGCTAGTTGCGACTTGATAGCGCGAATCCCAAATAACGTATGTGTTATATTCCAGGGCTTATTAAGGAGAAGAAGGTGTAATTCCCATTTCATGTTAATTGAGCTGCTGGTTACCTGATTCTGGAGCGAATTTTGCTATTACCTGATACCACTGTTCCAAGTGGGATGGGACTTTTCCTCCTCTTCCTTGTATACAAGCACTCTTCGGAATTGACAGGTGGAACAAGATGGTTTGAAAGCGGCTGACAACCAGCAGATGTTGTAGTATGGTCACAACTTTTGAAGGCGCCTTCATATTTAGTTATGTATCAGGTAGACATACCTTCATATCTCTTTGGAGATACCCTCAACAGGTCCTTAGTCGCGCCGATTCCGGACACGGCATTCTGGACGGCGCGATGGGCCTCAGTCAGCTGTTGAATCTGGTCTTGATTCGCCTTCACCTCTGCACGCAACTCCGCGAGACGTTGTGCAGTGCCCGAGTTTCGCGGATTCGGTGAGTTCGTGGAAGACGACGCGGCCCTGGGGCCTGTTTCAAACGTCAACGGTCGGGAGTCGGCGACTCCTGACTGCAGCCCCCCTAGGGGGATTTCGAAGAGTGTGTCCGGATTGGACGAATCTGCGTCTTGAGAGAGCCAGGGTTGGCTTATGGAAGCTCGGCTCTGATCATGGCTATTGGGGGCCATGGTGTGGATCGAGGATTCGTCGTGGAATTGCAGTAGTATTAGTATATATCACGAGGCGATATGTGTCCTTGTATATGGCGTGTAGGATGTTATTGTCCACAAGAGTCTTTCGTGGAGTCGAGCTGATGCCCGTCTTAGTCTTGGGTGGATTAGGGGACAAGTTGGGTATTAAGGTAACTCGGGTTACGAAGGAGGAACACTGAAGTTGTCAAGAGCTGGATAAACCTGAAGGAAATTGAGAAGACGCGCGAGTTTATGGTGTTTAAGTGCCCAATAGGGCGGATGCCTGTGTAACAAGTGATGAAATCAACAGCGGTTATCTAGGTAGTCCCTGGTCATGGACAATTTACTACTCCTTACAAACTGACGTATAGCCAAGGACGGGAGTGGTACCTTGGATCTGCAACTAAGCGCCATCCCCGTCGTTACGCTACGTATCGCATCGCATCTGCGCCTGGGACTTGGCGTCTCTGAATGGGGCAAGAAGGCTGGATGGGGCTCAGAAAGATGGGATCGGCCGTGTGAATACCAGAGCTCCGTTGTTCTGGATCTCGATTTGTCCAGTTGGGGAAAAGTCCGCTGCTATGCCAGAATGTTTTGTGAAGGTTGAATCAGCACATTGGCCATCATGACGGCCTGATCTGCAGGAGCCCCAGCTGTCCAGCCAATTCAGTACGTCACCCGGCGAGCTGAATGGGACCGTCTGTCAAGGAAGTCGGTACCAGATTGGCCCAGGTGCACGTCATACTCGAAAATCGAATTTGTTCGTCACAGAAGTAGGTGCTGCGCAGACGATAGCGACGGGACGAGAACCGTAAACTGGAAAGGCTAGATCTTGATTGACATGAAAACGGAAATCGACTACTACATAGTACGTAGTAACCGGTTACATAAGTAGACCACCGGCCGGGATCCTTCTTCATTGGGACGTTGGGGGTGGACCGCTTAGTACGGTAGCTAGAAGATTAGCGTTGAGGCATGAGGCGATGGGTCGAAGGCTATCAAGTCGCCTTACTGCCATCAACCAGGTTGCCGCCGATGTGGTGGCATCGTCTTTCATGAATGTTTGTTCAGCAGGTCCAATGGAAGCGCCGCGACCGGGAGCAGAACAAGGTTGAGGCGGGCAGCATTGCTTGCATTGGCTACCTGGGTAGCGACGTTGAAATTTTTATATCCAGGAGCAGCGTACGTGGTAGATGCCACCCCAGCTATGATGACGTTTTCGCCTGCACCGTTGCGCAGAGTTGCGCAGAGCCGCAGGACGAGACACTCATTCGCCGGGCCTTTCTCTCCGGGTGGCCCCGCTTACCTGCATACAGCCCAGGGAGGCTAGGTACCTACACAGGCAAACTAAGCGAGTCGGGTACTCTCACATGTCCATAAGTACCTCTCCCCGGATGGGGACGAGTATCTCCACCGGGGCAGCCTGGGCGGTCAACAACGTCCGGGGCTCGCTTCTGTTTCTGGTGGGCAACTCATCATTCTATCTTTTTTCGGAATGCATTTATGGGCACGTTGCCATCATACGCGCGTAGACGTGCCTGTGATCATGATCCAAACTTCCGATAGCAAACCATAGTGTAGTGCGCCAGCTCGTGAAAGTACTCATAGACGGCGGGCGACTCAACCGCAATTAGTTGGGTATATTGTCTAGACCCCTATAATGGACGTACAACGACTATCCGACGTGACAACTCATTGAAAACCAAGAGGTCCAAACAATCAGCTATAGCAAGGTAGAACAGCGTTCCCATCAATTCAATCAATTCAAATAATCACTATTATTTGATTTGACTTGTGTTTGACTCAAATAATCCAATCAAATCAAGTTGTTAGTTAAATTGGTGGGAATGCTGAGGTAGAATCACGACTGATGCTTCTGCTATACCCAGCATTTTCACGTGTGTCTAAACATCTACAGCCGTCCCGGTAGCCTGTTACTGAGTGAGGTAAAGGTACAATACCATTTCGCTACTTAAACTTCAGGTTTAAGTTCGGCTAAATCGTGTTGTAAGATATAACTGGTGAGATTATGACATTCAACATCCCCTACAGGATGAAAATATTCATGCCTGGTATCGCGCTAGAAGATTTTAAGACTCTCGATTCACTCAATCAGGTGTAGATCATATGCTTAGGTAGAGTTAATGGCTAGTGGTCAACAGGCAAAATGGGCAGGGCTGTCTGAAGAGCTTTGTTATTGATATAAATTCATCTAAGGACGGGTCAGATCGTCCCTAGCTACTTGTGGTCTCCGGCAGGGGCATATCAACACGTATCTCGAGGGATAGTCTTTTCGAAGGATATCGTTAACTTGTTTGTGTAAGTACTTGAATGGTAAAAGGTTGTACTCTAAGTTATGGTCTGCTTTCTATATATAAACTTAATAAACCTGCCTACTTCTGCAACGCTTTGATAGATGAATGGGACATTTTTCAACGATATTATAACAATTATTAGATATATATACAGTGTTCTAATCAACGGCTGTGTTCCGAGAAGTGAATGAGGAGAATGCCATATCTCTCTGTCTGCAGTTTTATTTACTTATGGAGATTAAGTCTCGTAATTAACTGCTTCTCATGGTGATGATAATATCAATATGAACGGACACATTTTAAACGCCGTATTAACATCGAGCATATCCGGATACAACCTTCACCAACAATTCAACCAACTTATTCACCAGAAGCAAGATCTCGATTGGCCACAGCCCCCATATTCAAGCAGCACATTTTCAGATTGTCTAAACATATATTCTATTATCTTACTAGACTTTTACATGATTTTCTATATATTGTATGAATCCGGTGGAGGCCGCAAGCTGGAATTTGTTGGGTCGTCATTGTAGTGATTGGTAGGGCACTACAGGTGATAGGTATCTTGATATTCTTATCTTTGGAGCCAAGGATATAGGGTAGCATATAATTATATAGAGTCTCGCGTGCTTGCAGGGGGTATTTCCGTTGATGCATTCTGTTTGGAGGAGTCTATAGAATCATCTGGATGGCATCATAGCGGGATACGATGAGCAATGCGGGGTCCCAACCCAACAACAAGTAAGGAATAGTAATCATGAATTGGGGTTAAAAGTATATAAAGCTTAAGAAAGGAAAGATTAACTCGAGAAAGTATCCTATTATACGCAGTTCAATTGGAATTGAAGCACCATGGCTCCCTCAGTCGTTGCCGACGTGCCAAGCAAGGATGAGTTGCAAAGTCTCGCTGATCTGAAGCTCAACCGAGCCTACGACGCTGCTCAGCATTCATCGGTAGGGATACACGACTGAATGAAGAGCTTTATTGGTGCTAACATGATTGAAAGTATAAATACACCAGCTATTTGCCGGTGTATGATGAGTCTACAACATTTCCCCCAACGGAGCCGTTCGAGTTTGTCGACCGAGGTCTTCAAGCCGACAAGGCAAAACCCAATCTTCTTGGTTCGAACAATCCTAGTGTGGTCATCTCGAAGCTTACGCCCCGAGTTGGCACCGAGATCTCGGGCCTTCAGCTCTCTGAGTTGACCGACAATCAGAAGAACGAATTGGCGCTCCTGATCGCTGAAAGGGGCGTCGTGGTATTCCGAGGCCAGAACTTCAAAGATATCGGGGTCAAGAAGCAAAAGGAATTCGGCTCGTACTTTGGGCGGCTTCACGTCCACGTAAGTGACATATCGCACTATTTCTCCCCGTTACTAAATCATGTGTAGCCTGTTGGCGCCCACGTGGAAGGTGCTATAGAATTCCATAACATCTATCTCGGGCCCGACAACCTGTACCGAGCCCAGATTCGCTCCGACAGGCTGTCTACTACTGGCTATCATTCGGACGTGTCGTATGAGCACCAGCCTCCGGGGATCACACTTCTCACTCTGCTGTCGGTCCCCTCTACAGGAGGTGACACCGCTTGGGTCTCTCAGGTGGCAGCATATGAGCGGCTTTCAGAGCCGATTAAGGCGCTTCTAGAAGGTCTCCGCGCGGAACACAGCGGGTTCCCACAGGCAGAGAATGCGCGCCGTGATGGCAAGTTTGTCCGTCGTGAGCCAGTCAAATCTCACCACCCTATTGTTCGGGTGCACCCAGTCAGTCTGCGTCTTTGACACATTGACTTATAAGTCTAATCTTTTTCTAGGTGACTGGGGAAAAGGCACTCTTCGTCAATCCCGGCTTCACGAAGCGAATTATTGGATTGAAAGCAGAGGAATCGGATGCCATTCTACAATTGCTTTTCAAGGTTTGTCCCACTAGATGGTCCAAAATCTGAAAGCTCGCTAAATGTCTCTAGCATATCTCTCAGAGTCAGGATGTCCAGGTTCGTGTCAAGTGGGATGACCAGACGGTGTCGCTCTGGGACAACAGGGTGACAGCACATACTGCCATATCGGACTATGATGTGCACAATCAGGAGGAAGGTCTTCGACACGGGTTCAGAATCACCACGCTAGGTGAGCGGCCGGTCGGGGTCAATGGGCTAGAGACTGTGTGATAGGGCTTTTGATATGCTGTTATAATTTATAAGCAAGGGTCTGGTATCGAGTTTAGGTGAAGCTTGATTAAGCATGCTAATAATCATTTGCAAGGAGTATAAATTGAGTGTGTATTTAAAAGATCTTTTCTTTTAGTGAGAAGATTTATTACTTATATAAATCAGTCGGGTTATTGTATTATTATTTTTAGTAATAGATTTTTTTAAAAATTAATAACATTTGTTAATTATAATATAATATATTTTTTAACTAAGTTATTATATTAAAAAATTATTTATATTAATTTATTATATATAATAAAAATAATAAAAAATTTTTTATATAATTTTTTTTAAATAAATAATATAAATAAATTTTTTTAATAATTATAATTATTTATTATAATAATAATTAAAATATTTTATAATTAATTTTTTAAATTATTTAAAATT